>JAVYIG010000939.1:237500-416300 GCA_035222895.1 Strongylocentrotus droebachiensis | reverse complement strand
CCCGGAAGCTCAGGGGTTTTAGGTATTTAATAACGGGCAGATGAGCATACAGGGGACCGCCTTAGGGCCCTTGGTGGGTCCGGGGGCAGAGCCCCCGTAAGCTCTGGGGTTTTAGGCATTTAATTACGGTCAGATGAGCATACAGGGGACCGTCTTAGGGCCCTTGGTGGGGTCCGGGGCGGAGCCCCCGTAAGCTCTAGGGTTTTAGGCATTTAATTACGGTCAGATGAGCATATTTTGGCGCGGGGTCCAGGGCCTGGGCCCCGGTAGGGGGTCAAGGGGCTGAGCCCCCAGAAGTTTGGGGGTTTTAGGCATTACAATTATGGTCAGATAAGCATATTTAGATTCCTCATTTGTGACATTGGCAGGTCACTTATTTTTTCTCTCTCTCTTTCTTTCTTTTTCTCTGTAACAAACTTTTTCAACATGTAGCTACACTTCGAACTGAAGGGGGGGGGAGGAAGAGGGGCACTTGCCTTAAATTCGCTAATCACTTTCAAGTAATACAGGTGACCCCCCCCCCCCCCCCTCTATGGGTGGACCTACGCGCGGACCTACGGTTACCAATAAAATATTGAAATTGATTAAGAAAAAAAATAAAAGTTTTAAAACATTTTGTCAAACAAGACGTACAAGTGATGAGAGAAAATTTAAAAAAATTAGAAATAAAGTTATTAATGCCCTTCGTAGAGCTCGTCAAGAATATTATAAGAACTTGTTACAATTGAATCGAAATAGTATTAAAAAGACCTGGAAAACAATTAATGAATTATTGGGCAAAAAGAAAAGTCAAATTCCAAAAACATTTCAATGTAACGGAAAATTATTTACTGAGCCTATTGAAATAACAAATCAATTCAATAATTATTTTATTAACATTGGAAAAACTGTTAGTGACGCGGTACCACAATCTATTCATTCTTCTCATTTTATTGTCGAACAAGTGTTGTTGATTCCATCTTTTTATCACCTGTACATACGAGTGAATTAATTGATGTCAGTAAATACCTTAGAAGTAATGCAAGTTGTGGAATCGATAATGTAAGCTGTAAAGTTGTTAAGCGGGTTATCCATGCCATTGTATTGCCGTTAGTTCATGTATTTAATCTTTCCATTGTATCTGGTAAAGTACCCTTAAAACTTAAAGAATCTAAAGTAATCCCTGTTTTTAAGAAAGACGATCCCGGCAAATTTGTAAACTATAGACCCATATCCCTCTTACCATGTTTTTCTAAATTACTTGAACGACTAATCTATAATCGGTTATATAAATTTTTAAATATCAACGACATTTTAAGTGACACTCAATATGGATTTAGACCCAGCTATTCCTGTGAACATGTTCTTTTAAAAGTGCAACAAAAAATATTAGATTCATTTCAAGCTAACGAACATATAATAGGGATTTTCTTAGACTTATCTAAGGCATTCGATTCTATGGATCACTCGATACTTTTATTTAAACTACAACAATGTGGAATACGAGGGATTGCATTAGACTGGTTTAGGGACTATCTTTTAAACAGAGTTCAACATACTTTTGTCCACGGTGTTTTGTCTTCTTCGTTAAATGTCTTTATTGGGGTACCTCAGGGATCAATACTGGGTCCCCTGCTATTGTAAATCATCTAACTTATTAACCTTCTATCAATTTGCGGATGACACTAGTATATTTTTTTTCATCTAAAGATTTGAATAATACTGTCCGCGTTCTAAATAATGAGCTTAAGAATATATCTGACTGGTTAAAAGCAAATAAATTGTCCCTGAATGTTGACAAAACTAAATGTGTTTATTTTCGAAAAACTAAATATAATATAGGATCTAAAATTTCCAAAATTTCCGATATAGCTAGCAATAACGGTCCTTTAATTAATTACGATAATATTCCCATTTACATTAATAATAAACTTATTCAATTAAGTAATTCCGTTAACTTCTTGGGTGTCGTATTAGATAATTGCTTGGGATTTAAGGACCATATCACAAATGTTTTACATAAGATCAGCATAAATGCTGGCTTGATAAATAAGCTAAAATATAGTTTGTTACCCGAAAATTTGATAACTTTATATCATTCCATTATTTTCCCTTACTTGAAATATTGTAATATTGTATGGGCCACTAATGCAACACAAACTGAATTAGACTCACTATTTAAAGTTCAAAAGAAATGTTTAAGAATAGCTACCAATTCTCATTATCTAGCACCATCAGCACCTTTGTTTAAGAAGCTTTCGTTATTAAATATATATGATATAAATAAGCAAGAAATCGCAACGTTCATGTACAAATATAAAAACAAGTTGTTACCTGCCCCCTTTTCAGACCTCTTTCAATATAATAGTCAAATTCATAATTATAATACACGGCTTTCCAACAAATTTCATTTATGGTCTGTTAAGTCTAGTTATGAAGCTAAATCAATGAGTTATCTAGGTCCTAAACAGTGGAATATGATTCCCCAAGTAATAACGAAATCACAATTCATATCTTCCTTTAGAAAACAATATAAAATCTTACTACTAAATAATTACTAATCAGCTCAGTTGTTGATTTTTTTCTTCTAAATTGTATATCTGAACCCTCTTTCATTGTTATCTTGTTTTCCTTTCCTTTCTTTTCCCCCTTTATATATTGTTTTTCTTCTCTCTATTTTACTTTCTCTTGTCTTATAGATAGTTGAAGTGTTTGTACTTTGCTTATTTTACTTAATTTATTGTTGTGTGCTTATAATATGTTATATTTCTTTTTGTATTTGTTTTTCATTCTTTAATGGGCGATCCAACTTCACAGGTTTTCGCAACCTTCATGGAAAGCCCCGCATATAACCTTTGTAAACATAGTTAAAATTTACTGTTACTTTGTATATTTTGATTTTTATATTGCGAAATAAAATTGAATTGAATTGAATTGAATTGAATTGAGGGTGGCACGAGTCCCCGAGCCTGGCCGTTATGCAGACCCTAACATAAATGCTTCTAAATAAGCATATTTTTCGCCCGACTGTAAATTTGGGAATTTCTAATTTTCCAACAAACGCATAAAAAGGTTTGACTTACAAAAAAAATGAGAAAACATACCGGAAAATCATGTCATTTCAGCAACATTTGTACATCACTGGTATCGAATAAAAAAAATACCCCCCACCCCCCCCCCCCCCCCATCAGTACGCCATCGTTCAGGGTCTCATAAGCTTCTCACCCCTATAACAAAAAACAGACACGCTTTCCCATTCTCTCGCAATATGTCCACGATATGCGCGTATCGCTATTATAAAAACCTACATTGATAACATATAGGTAGCATGCGCAATGTTTAGGAAATTTAATTCCTGTTAACTTTCCTTTTCTTTGAATGGAATTTCATACGTCATTTAATTCAGGTTTTTATTATTGTTATGTTCTTTTGGGTTAAAAATACAAACCATCTTTACTCCTTTACTGCTTTTTTTTTTTTTTTGAGGGGGGGGGGGGCGTTTTGGGGGGGCAAAAATGCGTTTTGCCCCCCCACTTTTGTGATTGGGGGGGCAGCTGCCCCCCCCCCCTGCCCCCCCACTTCCGGCGCCTATGTCTCCCCCAGACTGGGACGACCGGAGTATATAGTCCCATTTATAATCTGCAGTATCGTAGAACTTAGCACTAGATGGTGGAATTGCCTCATCTACCTTTTGACGAGTCAAACTTTTCGGGAACATGCGACGAAAGCAATCAAAAGAATGTGCGGTAGAAGAAACAACCAACTCATTATCTAGCATTCAATTAAGATCAGTGGAAATTAAGGTGAAAAGGACAATACCCTCCGTGAACCGTTATTCTAGATATGAGAAGGCTGACGAGACCAAAAGTGTTCCGTCTCGTGAACCTTTATACAAGATATGAGAAGGCTGACGAGACCAACTGTCTTGCAAATCGTTATGTTAGATGTGAGAAGGCTGACGAGACCAAAAGTCTTCTGTCTCACGAACCATTATATTATTTGTGAGAAGGCTGACGAGACAAAAAGTCTTCTGTCTCACGAACCTTCATATCAAATATAAGAAGGCTGACGAGACCAAAAGTCTACTGTCTCACGAACCTTCATATCAAATATAAGAAGGCTGACGAGACCAAAAGTCTACTGTCTCGCAAAACGTAATATGAGATGTGAGAAGGCTGACGAGGTCAAACGTTACTGTCACGTATACCTTAATATCAAATGTGAGAACATGATGAAACTAAAATACTACTGTACTGCGAACCTTTATATTAGATGTTAGAAGGCTGACGAGACCAAAAGTCTTCTGTCTCGTGAACCGTGATTTTAGATATGAGAAGGCTGACGAGACCAAAGTGTTTCGTCTCGTGAACCTTCATACAAGATATGAGAAGGCTGACGAGACCAACTGTCTCGCAAATCGTTATGTTAGATGTGAGAAGGCTGACGAGATCAAAAGTCTTCTGTCTCGCGAACCGTTATATTAGATGTGAGAAGGCTGACGAGATCAAAAGTCTTCTGTCTCGCGAACCGTTATATTAGATGTGAGAAGGCTGACGAGACAAAAACTCTTCTGTCTCATGAACATTTATATTAGATGTGAGAAGGCTGACGAGACCAAAAGTCTTCTGTCTCGCGAACCTTTATACTCTTGTTCTATATTTCAGACGTTTGCCGAGACCAAAACTATTTGGTCTCACGAAGCTTCATACTAGATGTCAGAAGGTTGACTACACTAAAAGTCTTTGGTCATTTGAATATTCATACTTTAATTGTGAGAATCATGATAAGACCGAAAGTCTTCGGTTTCCGAACTTCCATGATACTAGTCGTATGAAGGCTGACAAGACTTTCTTTGACAAAATCAACATCCATTGGTCTCGTCAACGTTTTCATACTTTATGCCTTTGTGAATTATCTGCCAAGAGGAAGTCCCCGTGACATAAAATTGCCAAGGGGTTCTGTAAGCTCACAAGTGTTCACATCAACCGACCATTTTGAACTTTAAAACAAAATAATAATCCTGTCAGACGTGAATATTATGTGTTATCCTTGGCAATCCCAGTAGACCATGTCAGTCTTGTGAACCGTCACAAAAGTTGTCAGAAGGCGCACTAGACTGACATGTCGGTCTCCCGGACTGTAGCCATGTTATTCAATGAAGCGATGTGATGATAACTACTTGTAGTCACTATTGTAGCGCAATCTGCCTGAGATCCGCGAGAAAAATTATGTTCATGAAAATTGTTTCTTAATTATATAGGCCTATTTAGCACTTAGAGACTTCGGTGTTAAGCGCTTGATAAGCAACGTTTTTATTATTAATATTATTTATTATTCATTACTTATTGTCTAAGACCATAATGATTTCATGTAAATTTGATTGCTTCATTGAATGCTATTTTTGTACATATATTTGTCTTCATGTAGGCCTTTTAGGCCTCCATCAATTTGTTCATGCGTTATCGATATTTACATTAAGTGCTGGTGTTACATATATCTCATACAAAAAGCTGCCTTTTATCAAAACATTCTGAGCTCCCTTTCAACCCCTAAACAATGTATTTTTTGTCTTTCAGATGACTTTTCCACAGAGTGGATATTTAGTGAACCTTATTATTTGAGAAAAGTCGAGTTGCTAGAATCTTCGTTATCAATAGTAATAAATATTATAAGGCTGTAAATAAAACATAAAAAATAATATTTGTCTGATCTTTGAAGTATTTTTTAAGTGTTTGTGTTAGTGTCTCAGACATGTCGGGTTAATCATTGTACTCTTTCTTCATCATAAGGAGGGAGAGAGTGAGAGAGAGAGAGAGAGAGAGAGGGGGGAGAGGATGAAGGAAGGTGAAGGAGAATAGTGAGGGGGACGAGAGAGAGAGAGAACATACTAAATTTTATCCATAATACCCCCTTCACATACACGGATTTTTCTTACGAGTCCTTACGGATCGCCAACTCGTAGTCAATCGCAAGCATCCGTAAATAACTCGCTGGTATCCGTAAATAACTCGTCACAACTCGCAACAACTCGTAGACACTCTTAAGGATCCGTGAAAGGAGAGGCAATTTTTTTGACATGTCAACATTTTTCTTACGATTGTCCACGGATTGATTTGTCCTTAAATAGCTCGTAAATAGCTCGTAACAATCCGTAACCACCCGTAAACTGCTCGCAAAAACACGTAACTATCCTTAATCTGCTCGCAAGAATCCGTAAATGACTCGTAACAGATTTTTGTAACGATTCGTTACGGTTAGTTTACGATTTGTTTACGGATTATTTACGTATTATTGCGAGCAGTTTGCGGATGGTTACGTGTGCTTACGTGTTGTTTACGATTTTATTCGGGTCATTTTACGATGGCTTTACGGATTGATACGGGTTATTACGAGCATTATACGTGTAGTTACGAGTACTTTACGTATGCTTACGAACTGTTTACGATTTGGGGAAGGTATTAAAGCTGCAAATTCGAAAACTTCACTTTCTGTTGTTATTTTTTGGCTAAAAATCGTAGAACTCGTAAATACTCGTAACTTAGTCGTAACTATTCGTAACTACACGTAAACAGGTCGTAACTAACACGTTAGTTGCTTGTAGTTATCCGTGACAACTCATGGACTGTTGCCGTAAATACATCGTAATAACTCGTAATAATCCGTAATAAACCGCAAACAGCTCGTAATAACTCTTAAACCGGTCGTAAAAGTGGCCAAATCGTATTAAGGATCCGTGAAAGATCCGTGAGTTTGTGCGATCCGTAAGGACTCGTAAGAAAAATCCGTGTATGTGAAGGGGGTATTAACCAGATTTCATATAAAAAGCACGACTCTTGAGAATCCGGTTTCTCAGGACTGCAATTTGTCTGACAAACAATAAATCCAATCGTTGTATACAAATAAGATAAGTGATACAAACCGTTTTAACTGTAAAAAGGGCCAGGGCAGTAAAGTCCAACCGCTGTATTTTTTTCCCCGCGATAACTTCACGGATTTTTTTCCTTCGAACCCCGTGCTTTCATGAGCATTAAGCCATGAGTCTAGCGCATCCCTTGACCTAACATTCATAACATTCGGAGTATCTAAAACCTGTCAAAATTACAATCTGAAACTAATTCACTAGAAGCATGATCACATATATGAATAATCGGTATTTATTAAAAAATGCTGTTAGTTATGAAAACATTAACGTATTGAGTTACTCTATTTATGTGCCAAGTTTTAAGATAACTCGTTGCTCCACAGACGAGATCGAGGAGGAGGCGGGGGGGGGGGTTAGAAAACCACCGGTTGTGAGATGGCCTAAATAAACCGGCCATTTAAAATTGTTATACATGTATTTAATTAATTTTTAGTAAATGTTATTTTACCTCATTCATCTTAATCCTGACTCCTTCCCCGGCGCAAGAAACAAGTATTGATTTGACTTTCAACGAAGCTGCAATAGTCGTGCAAAATTACAAACAAAAATGGTAATATCTGAAGTGACGAAGTTGAGGAACGTCCTCGTGTAACAGTCAACCCTTATGATCCGTTATAAATGATATCGCCTATATTGTATATCTTGACATCGTTTGAAAGAGTATGAATTAAATGCCAGTCTAGATCATTGATTGACTCACAAAATTCGGTATTCTAATTAACTTGGATGTTGCCTGTTGTGACAGTTGCCATGGAAACGTATTGCATTGTCGCCCAAAAGCGGTAGATATGTTAAAACTGTTGAACTTATTATATTATCGAACCGACTCGAAGCCAACCAATAAGTGACAAAACTTAAGCAATGTTGAGGTTTGTAATTTTTTTGTTTGGTGTTTGTATTGTCAGTCTGACGTCGGTCTAGTCAGTGTCACTGAGGTATTATTATTTTTGCACACTGGGCAGTGCTTCACAAAACCATCGTATATACAAGTTCACCGACACTGACATCCTTTTGAAACACGTGTTAATTTGAACACGTGCATTTAATTTCAATGAGTGTCGACGAACTTATGCTCAAGACGGTTCCATGAAACGCTGTCCAGGACGATGCGATATGCAAATTCAAACCTTTGATATCCATATTGCTCTGGTTGTCTCATTTTCGCTCGCTGGACAAACGTAGCTAGTTCGCCGTCACTACCAAACTAGAATATTCCACTATGTTGCAGGGTGTATATGCCATTGGGTATGATGTGTGAACCGGGTGTGCTGAAATGGTGTGTTTGGGAGGGGAAGTGAGAGTGTTCATGTGTGTGGTAATTGTATGTGTGTCAACAATTAAAGACTAATACATGACAGATGGCTAATCATAAATCTACAATGACGAGTAAACTGTGTATATCACAGTCCACAGATAAATGTGCCTTGAACGTAAATAGCAGACGGCAGTCGGCGGATTAGACGACACTTGATAGTGATTTTGTATGTGAGATTGCTTTGCTAAATATAAAATACAAGAACCTTTTCCATATCTTTAAACTATCATTGATATCTGATAATTAAACAGTTTGTAAAATAAACCTACCAAACTACATAATACATTGAAATACTTGACTGAAAGTAGGGGAGTTTGATGTGGTGCACAATTGCACCCCTCTGTAAATAATCGAATAGTCCATGGCGTTCATGAATATTCATGTTTTTGCTTACCTCGGCAAAATGCTTGCCTATACTAAATGGAAAAATTACGGTGGGGGGTTGGCTGAAATGGACATAATGAACAAATCAGAACTGATCTATGATAATTCATGTTTGTTATCCTTCGTGTGGTTGACCTAAAACCTTACAATCGCGTGGGAAATTGAGTCCAAAGTTCGACTTGTTGCACATGTGTTATAAAGGCAATGGCGAGCTTGCGACCTATTTTGATCAAATTACGGTAGGTGAACTTTCAAAAGTCAATGGGAAATGAGGGTTCCAATGTAAAAGCTCGTGATAACGTACGTCGGGGTGGATGTACCTTTCGTTTAAACAAAAAATAATTTTAAACGATTTTTTGTTGTTGTAAAAGTCCATAGGCTAACATGTTAGGCTGCTGACTCTGACGATAGGGGGCGTTGTCAAATGAGACTAAACTGAGCTATATGCATGTTGAACCAAGTCACTAATCTTGTGGTTTTAAACGATGTGGCAGTAAAAGACTTACTTTTAGCGTCAACATAATGATTTCCAAAGCGGCGGGTGACTTCAAGTGTGAGCGCCTACACAATTTACCTGGTAGAAAATGATATCTTTCCAGAGAGTGGATAAGTAGCAAGTCATAAAACCTTGGAGATTTGGTATTGTTTCCCACCCCCTACAAAACGGGGAAATGTGCCCTGTCATAATCTTGAACACCAATCAACTATCTAATTCGCGAATAATTTTAATTTAGTGGATGATGTTTACTATGACAGTTGCCATGACATCAAACTGTTCTCCGACCTAAAAAGCGGTTAATGTGTTTGAATTATTACTTTACCTTGTCAAACAAACCGCGCTAATTCGGTGCAATCATCCATACGTGCGTATCCAGCATAGGATAAGGCCGTCATTACCCCCCTTCCTGTTTGAGGGGCCCCGAAGAAGAAAAATAAATAAATACAAATTGCTGTTGGGCGGGGCGGGGGGTGATTGCTACATCGGCACATTAGCCGCTCTCCACCCCTTTTCCGTTTCGACGAGGATTCCATCAACTCTTCGATCGTCCCCACCCCCATTCGTCAAGATCTGGATTCACCGTTTATCCGGCTCTCTGATTCTCTGTCTGACTTGATTATATCATACTCACATCATGTACCATGATGGTCGCATTTTCTTTTAGTATCGTCACATTTGCTTAATATTTCGTAACTATTATCGCCGTTATCATACTGTATCTGATTCAGATTTACCTTTGGGTGCTTCGTCGGAAGATTTGCAAAAGAAATAGGAAACCAATAGTTAAGGGTAAGTTTTTTGATTAGTTTGGTAAGGATTAAAAAGCAACAATCTGGTAACAGCAATATTCGTCATAAGATTTGCAAAAGAAATAGGAAACCACTAGTTAAGGGTAAGTTTTTGTAATAGTTTGGTAAGGGTTAAAAAGCAACAATCTGGTAACAACAATATTCGTCGTAAGATTTGCAAAAGAAATAGGAAACCAATTAATGGTAAGTTCTTCTATTATTTCAGTGAGATTGAAAATGCAATAATCGGTAAAAACAATCTTCGTTGTTTAATTTTTTTTTTAACGGAAACCTATTGGGGGTAAGTTCTAAATGAAAATAGAGCCTAGTGAAAATAATTCACTTCAGAATATGCTTCCAGCCCGGCCCTTTCCCAACAAATCCCGACCCAACTCTTCCCGGAGTACGTACAACTTCCTGATCATTTTTTCCCCATTTTTTTTTCTCCAGAATAATTCATCATGAATGATACGGGTAACGCAACCCACTCTGAACTGTTTTCGTCAACCGAGAGATACATAGCCAGTGTATTGTACTTAATATGCGCCGTCGTGATCTCGGTGAGCAACGCATTCACCCTCTACATTTTGCAGACTTGCCAAAACTCTTTTCAGGAAAACACACGTCTGTTCCTCAAAACATTGGCCATTTTTGACCTGTGCGGTGGTTTGTTTGGTGTTTTATTGGACTTTAATCTCCTTTTTACAACCACTACAAGCTCGGTGATGTCTGGTCATTTCTGCACTCTCCTGCCTTCCCTATACTACTCAAATTTCAACCAGACCCTTACCGTACTTTGCTGTATCAATTTGGACCGTTTGTTGACGATCGTATGGCCCTTGCGTTATCCGATATTGGCGACACCAAAACGGGCGAAATGTGCGCTCTTCTTCGCCTTACTAATTCCTGTGTTATTTACTTTATTTCTATGGCCTATCCCGGGATTCCCAATCACAGAAATAGTCAGAAGTTTTTGCAGATTGAACGATAAAGACGAGCAATGGAATGACTGGGTTCACGCTAATATGATCAGGATTGATATCTCGATAACAACAACTTTGAGTTTGATGATACTCCCTGTAGCCCTTACAATTATGATAACAACGTTCTGTAACGTTTGTCTGATCTTCATCTCCTGCCGACATATTCGTAAGATGAACTTGAGAACTTCAGGTAAACGGCGAATCAACAAACAGCACAATGGCCAAGACATCTTGAAGGGGGTGCGCACAGTTCTCGTAATCACCTTTTTCTGTTATGCAGGCATGGGGATGTGGGGCTTTACTATGCTGTACATTTCACCCAGACTTTGGATTCCGGTGTACAAAGTCCCATTCATAATCGCCTGCGTCGTAGAACTTAGCACCCGATGGTGGAATTGCCTCGTCTATCTTTCGACGAGTCAAACTTTTCGTGAACATGCAACGAAAACAATCAAGCGAATGTGTGGTAGACGTAACAACCAAGTCATCATCTAGCATTCGATTCATATCTGCGGAGAGATGAAAAGGACAATATTCTCCATGATGATTTACAACTGCCATAAGCCAGATGACCAATTCTACACTCCATGATAATCCTTTACGATCCATTATCTAAATTGTACTCTTTACGCAAAGGATATTAAATCCTTAACGGCGCGGACATGATGCAATTTCATCTCAGAAACATGCGCGAAAAAGGCAGTTATTACAATACGGGATGCGGATGCATAGACAAACGTCTACCTTCATGACAACCTCCCTGAACTATCATTACAGATGTCACGAACTTTCATGATAAATATCAGAAGGTTGATCGCCATGACCAAAAGTGTTCCGTCTAGTGAACCTTCATATTTAAAACAAAACAAACAAACCATTCTTTTATTACGAGGATACCAAATATTTTGTATATATGTTTATACATGTTCTTACTTATTGTGTATTGCTGTTATAAATTTTTATTCAAGATTTGTTATTAATTTTATTATCATATATATATTTGTTAAACTATGATGTGCCACATTATGTTTACCAGCTAGGCCTCATGGAGTCACCCTGCCTAAATAACAGAAATAAATAAATAAATATTTGATATGAGAAGGCTGACGAGACCAAACGTCTTCTGTCTCGCGAACCTTCATATTAGTTGTGAGATGGCTGACGAGACCAAAAGTCTGCTGTCACGCAAACCTTCATATTAGATGTTAGAAGGTTGACGAGACCAAAGGTCTACTGTGTCGTGAACATTTACATTTGATGAGAAGGCTGACGAAACCAAAAGTCTTCTGTCTCGCAAACCTTCATATCAAATGTGAGACGACTGACGAGACCAAAAGTCTTCTGTCTCACGAACCATTATATTATTTGTGAGAAGGCTGACGAGACCAACATATCCCTGTCCAGGCGCGTACGCAGGGGGGGGGGTTAACCCCCCCCCCCCTTCATTTTTTTTTTGGGGGGAAACCCTTTTGAGTTTCGATTTTTTTTTTTTTTTTTTTTTTTTTTTTAGTTTTTTTTTAGTTTTTTTTTTTTTTTTTTAATTGAAACAAAAATTATTTTAAAAAAAATTAAAAAATCTTAATGAATGACCTGAAAAAGATGACCCCCCCCCCCAACGGAACGGAATGCCGATTGGTCAAATTTTCAAATTTCGGGACCAAAAAAAAAAAAAAAAAAAAAAAAATGCCCAAGACGATGTCCCCGCCAAACGGAATTACGAAGGGATATGAAAGTATGTTCAGCTTACAAGTGTTCACATCGGCCTATTGTTTCGAGCCTTGATATTTAATTTTTTTCACATGCTCGAACGAACATGTATTGAGAAAACAAAAAATATAACAAAATAGAAAACAATACATGTGGAAACGAGATTTTTAGAATTACAACAGTTTAATTTGTATTATTATTATTATTTTTGGGGGAAATGAATTTATTGATGAATATATATTCTCTTTAACAAATTGAACAATCATGTACAATCAATTGAAATAAAATCGTAACATCCTTACATAAATTAAACAAAAAATGTTTCATTTTCTTGAATTACAGCGTTAAAAAAACATAACCTTTGTGTTTTACAATACTTTGCAATCTTTAAACGGTTATGGATTAATCTTTTGAAGATACAAATAATAGAGACTTCGTGAATCATAATTTTGCGATTTTATGCTTGCCTAGATGTAGATAAACTGCGTATTGTACATATATGAAAAGAAAATTAAGTTGTCGATAGAAAAATCAACCTAATCGAACTATGTCTCCAAATCTTAACTAAAACAATCTTTTGTGTTTTCATTTTACGAACAAATAAAGATCGTCGTGTAACTCATCATCGTATGGACATATAAAGGGATTGTTACATAATGTCCATATGAATATATTATAACTATTTAGTATCAAATTGTGTAGCAACTTAAAATAAAATTTTGATATTCTTTTTTCTTTCATATCTTGTATTAAATGACCATGTGACTTTCCAGGCAATTTGTTCTGTACTTTTCAATATTTCTTCCGATTTATCTTCAATTTTAAGTCTAAAATTAAATTGATAGAAATTGTAAATTTAAAAAAACTTTTATTTTCGTTTTGGTTTTAAACATTCCTTAAAAATATTTCTGTAGCTTTATATTTTTCCTGCATTTTATCATTTACCTGTCTAAAATCATTCCGTTTCAAACTTTGGGAATCCCACCGGCTGTGGGGTGGCTTAAATAACCCGGCCCTTTTAAATTTCCTTCTTTCATATTTAAATAATCTTTATGAATCTTATTTTTCTCATTCGCCTTAACCCCAGCTCCATCCCCGTCGCATAAAACAAGTGTTGCTTTCACTTTCAACGGAGCTGCAATAGTCGTGCGGAACTAAACAAAAATATATCTGAAGTGAAGTGACAAAGTTGATGAACGTCCTCGTGTAACAGTCACCCCTATTGATCCGTTATAAATGATATCGCCTACACTGTATATCTTGACAAAGTCTTTGATGATTTCATTCAGAAAATTGCGAATCCTGGTATTCTAATTAACTTGGATGATGCCTGTCGAGACAGTTGCCATGACAATGTATTGCATTGCCGCCAAAATGCGGTAGATATGTTTAAACTATCCAATTAAATATCGACAATTATCTTCCCTCTCGGCTTTGTAAAGTACTGGAGTGTGGCGTCGCACTGGCCTAGCTCTCGGGGATGTTGGTTCTGAATGGCCACACCCTCTCCGGCCTGCTGCTTGAATGGTTTGACGGTGTACCTCTCGTGTAGGCTCTGTTGTTATTTTGAGCCGAGTGGCGGGCTGGGTGGGGATGTGCCTTTGTTTGTTATTTTTTGATAGGCCTCTATTCAACCTGTTCAGGATCAGTGGCCTTTCGGCATAGCTGGTGTGCCGCCGCACTCCGGTACTCTCTGTGTCGTTTATCATGATTCATTTGAATATATAACTATTCTTTTATTTTTGATATATATATTGGTAGCTCTGGTGATCCCCTCCTAAAAAACCTTTGAGGCTTTTTTCGGGACACCTTTTTCTTTCATTTCTTTGTATTTCTTTGTATTACTAGCTCATATGTATGTATTACTCTGTTTTTTAAACATGGAATAATGCATGACATACTGTTAACTTCTTTTTTTTATTTTTTATTTTTTATTGTACATATTGAGAGAAGCTATATGCTCTCTCAATCAATAATTATAGTTCTACCCCGAACCGTGTCAAAGCCGACCAATACCTGACAAAACTTTTGAGGTAATGCATTTGTTTTGGGGTGTTTATTGTCAGTCTGATGTCGGTTTAGGCAGTGTGACCGAGGTATTAGTACTTTTGCACTCTGGGCAGTGCTTCACAAAACCATCGTAAATACAAGTTCACCGACACCGCATTGAAACACGTGTTGAATCTTAAACGTGCATTTAATTTCAATGAGTGTCGACGAACTTGTACTCAGGACGGTTCCGTTAAACGCTGCCCAGGACTATGTGATTTATAAATTAAAACTTCGATCACCCTCATGAACGTTGTTACTCCTCTCGTGGTTTAAAACGATGTGGCAGTAAAAGACTTACTTTTAGAGTTCAAATAATGGCTTCCAAAACGGTGGTTGAGTCAAATCTGAACGCTTACACAATTCCCCTGATAGAAATGATACCTTTCCAGAGAGGGGATAAGTAGCAAGTTATACAGCTTTAAGGATTTGATATTACGTCCCTCCTCCTACGAAACGGGTAAACGTTCCCTCTCAGAATCTGGAACGCCACATCAACTATCTAATTTGCGAATCACTTTAATTAACTGGATGATGTTCACCATGACAGTTGCCACGACACCACATTGTTACATTACCTTGGCAAATAAGACGCTGTTCCGGTGCTACTATCCGTACATGTAATATCCAGCGTAGGGTAGAGCCTAGAAAAGAAAAACTTGCAGTTGGTCGATAAGAAGGGGGGCGTTGCTACATCGGTACATCGGCCGCCCCTTCAACCCTTTTCCATTCAAACGAGGATTCCATTGACTCCTCGACCGTCCTTACCCCCCCCCCCCCCCTCCCCCACACCCTTTAGTCAAGTTCTGGATTCGCCATATATCCGGCTCTCTGATTCTCTGCTTGCCATGATTATATCATCCTCACATATCATGTATTAGGATGTTTGCATTTTCCTTCATTACCGTCACATTTGCTTTACATTTCTTATCTGTTTCTCATCACATCACCGTTATCATATTGCATCTGATTCAGATTTACTATCGGGTGCTTCATCGTAAGATTTGCTAAGGAAATAGGAAACCAATAGTTAAGAGTAAGTTCTTTGATTACTTTAGTCAGAATGAAAAAGCAACAATCTTGTGTTACACAACACTCTTCGTCATAAGATTTTCAAAAGAAAGAGGAAACCAATTAAGGGTAAGTTGTTTGATTATTTTAGTAAGCATGAAAATGTAATAATATGGTACCAACAATCTTCGTCGTGAGATTTCCAAAAGAAAGAGGAAACCGATTGATGGTAAGTTCTGCGATTATTTTAGTGAGAATAAAAAATGCAACAATCTTCGTGGTATAATTTCAAAAAGGACAGAAAACCTATTAAGAGTAAAGTTCTGAATGGAAATAGAGACTTTAAAAAATTGCAATCCAGAATTTACAACTAGCCCGACCCTTTTCCAACAAATCCCGACCACACTCTCCCCGGAGCACTTACGACTTCAGGATCATTTTGTTTTTCCAAATTGTTTTTCAGAATAATTCATCATGAATGATACGGGCAACGCAACCAACTCTGAACTGTTTTCGTTAGCTGGGAGATACATCACCGGTGTACTGTACTCAATAGCCGCCATCTTGATCTGTGTGTGCAATGCATTCACCCTCTACATTCTGCAGACTTGCCAAAACGCTTTTCAGGAAAATACACGTCTGTTCTTCAAAGCATTGGCCATTGTTGACCTGTGCGGAGGTCTGTTTGGTGTTTTCTGGGAGTCTCATCTCCTTTTTAAAACCAAAACCATATCGTCGATCCCCGGTCACGTTTGCACTCTCATGCCTACCTTATACTTCTCAGTTTTCAACCAGACGCTTGCCGTACTTTGTTGTATCAATTTGGACCGTTTGTTGACGATCGTACGGCCTTTGCGTTATCCGATTTTGGCAACATCAAAACGTGCGAAATGTGCACTCTTCTTCTCGCTAGTGATCCCTGTGTTATTCACGGCCTTTCTATGGCCTATCCCAGGACTCCCGACCACTGAAATGGTCAGGTTTCTTTGCGGATTGAACGGTTTAGACGTGCAGTGGAGTGACTGGGTTCAGGCTAACATTAACGGGAGTGATTTCTCGAAATCAATAACGTGGAGTTTGATGTTCCTCCCTGCAGCCTTCACAATCGTGATAACAACGTCATGTAACGTTTGTCTGATCTTCATTTCCTGCCGACATATTCGTAAGATGAACTTGAGAACTGCAGGTCAACAAGGAATCGACAAACAACGCAACGGCCAAGACATCTTTAAGGGGGTGCGCACAGTTCTCGTATTGACCGTTTTCTGTTATGCTGGCATGGGGATATAGGGCTTTACTAATCTGTACATCTTCCCCAGACTGGGGCGACCGGGATACACAGTCCCATACGTAATCGGATGTGTCGTAGAACTTAGCACCAGATGGTGGAATTGCCTCATCTATCTTTCGACGAGTCAAACTTTTCGAGAACATGCGACGAAAGCAATCAAGAGAATGTGCGGTAGAAGGAACAACTGAAACATCATCTAGCATTCAGTTTATATCAGTGGAAAGATGAAAAGAACAATATCCTTCATAATGATTTAGAACTTTTATTAACCATATGACTAATTCTACACTGCTTGATCATTCTTTAAGTTCCAGTATCAATTATGATCGACGTATTTACGCCACAGGATAGTAATACTCAGTGGCGTAGCTACGATGGGGGGGGGGGCACGAGTGAATATCCCCCCCCCCCCCCCCAATCGAATGGCCCCAAAAGTAATGGCGAGGGGAGATATGAAGGAAAAGGAAAAACGTGAGATAAAATATGGAGATTGATTGCTAAAAAATGCTCTTCAAATATTATTCTGTCGTGTGAATATGTACTGTGGTGACAACAAGAGTCTTAGTGTTTTGTCAGAGGTGCATTAAACGATTATCGGAAAGTGCAACTGTGATCCGATCTGCGTCTTTGATATAGTGTACAGCAGAAAAGAAAAAGATATGGAGAGAGTGAAAGATAGAAGACACACTGGAAAAGAGACAGAGAGATTATGTATGTGTGTCCGTTTCACTTTAAAATGCAAAACGTTCCCACTCCAAAGGGGCAAGTGTATGTCCCCTTCTGGACTGGTCAATCTGCCTCCTCGCATTTATACCTCATAGTACAGCATTTTTCAACCGGGGTGCCGCGAGAGAATGTTATTTCTATTTACATGTACAAATATCTTATGGAATAACGTCAACTTCATTCAAAACATAGTACATGTATCATGAACCGTAAGGTGCCCAAATATATACCATTTAGGTATGTTGATGGGGAAATGAGATTACAGAGATAATTTCTTTTTAAATCTCGCTCGCTTCGCTCTTTTGCAAAATTTAGGAAACTGGGTAGCTTCAGGCAGCATGGTCCATTATTTCCATATGAAGATATTCAGGCACCCCGCTGCCCGAATATCGTCATGATTCGGGCAGCATGGCGCCCGAATATTATCTTATTTGTTTATTTTTATATCAAAATCAAATTTATACCACGACAAAGTGTCCTTTTCCCCCTTTTGCGCCGAAATTATCGCTAAATTGATAAATTGGGATGATTCCTGGCAACAATATGAACGAATATAATCTATAATTTTACATTATATCTAGTGTATATTGATGACGTAATACAACATTTGCCATGATAAATATTACATTTTTTGAAAAGTACCTCGCTTAGCTTCCTCGCAATATTTGGGATCCGGAAAGTACATGTATATTTTCTGGCAAAAAGCCCTCACGCGAAAATGTACCCGTACGTCAATATGTACGAGGGATGAAAAACAAATCCTCTTGAATTAAAATCGGAGTGGAGTGTCGCGAAACTTTACAACTACTTAAGGATGACGTGGCTAAGAAAGGTCTAAAAATGTGGACCTAATAGACTAATGACTGAGCTCCCGCTACGCCACTAGTACTAACTCACGTCACGGATATGCATGAAGCAATTTTAACTCAGATAAACGCGCTACAAAAAGAAATCTTGACGATACGAGATGTAAATGCGTAGACAACCATCAACTTTCATGACAGCCTTCGTGAACCATAAATCTAGATCCACGAACATTCATGATAAATATCAGAAGATTAATTGACAAGACCAGATGTCTCCATTCTCCAATATGTCTGAAAGCTGACGAGATCAATTAAAAGTTTTCGGTCTCATAAATCGTCATACTAGATGTGAGAAGGCTGACGAGACCAACATTCTACTGTTTCGCAAACCTTCATATCAAATGTAAGAAAGCTAACAAGACAAAAACTCTTCTGTCTCATGAGCCTTCATATCAATTGAGACGAGACCAAAAGCCTTCTGTCTCGCGAACCTAATTATGTTTGCGTCTCAGGCAGGTCGTGTTAATCGTTGTACTGTTTCTAAATCTAGTCCTAATAGGCATCATAAGGAGGGAGAGAGTGAGAGGGCGAGCGAGAGGGAGAGAGCGGGAGGGGGAGACAGAGAGAGTGAGCGAGAGAGAGGGAGAGATACAGGGGGAAGGAATGAAGGTGAAGGAGAATATTGAAAAGGAAGAGGGAGAGAGAGAACATGAGGTATTATTACTTTGCACACTGGGCAGTGCTTCACAAAACCGTCGGTCATACAAGTTTACCGACACCGACATCCCATTGAAACACGTGTTAATTTCAACACGTGCATTCAATTTCAATGAGTTGTCGAAAAACTTGTACTCAGGACGGTTTCGTGTAACGCTGCCCAAGACGATGCGATAAATAAATTCAAACTTTGATCTTCCTATTGAACCATATCACCCCTTTTGTGGTTTTTCACAATGTGGCAGTAAAAGACTTACTTTTAGCGTCAACATAATGGTTTCCAAAACGGTTGTTGAGTCAAGTGTGAACGCCTACACAATTCTCCTGATAGATAATGATATCTTACAAGAGAGGGGATAGGTAGCAAGTTATGAAACCTTTGTGATTTGATATTACGTCCGTCCTCCTATAGGGAAAAAATTGTTTAATTTGCGAATCACTTTAATTAAATGGATGATGTTCACCATGACAGTTGCCATGACACCAACAAAAGCGGGTAATGGTGTGTCTAAATTATTACTCTACCTTGGCAAACAAGTTGCTGTTTCGGTGCTACATGTATTATCCTTGTTCAGCACAGGGTAGAGCCGAAAAATTGCCTCCCTCCCCCTCTTAAAAACCGTGAAAAATATCAATACATGCACGTGAATTGACGACACGGAGGGGGGGGGGTACTACATGATTACATCCGCCGCCCAGCCCTGCCCCCTACCCCCTTCCCCGTACTGGAGAGAGTTCAATCGACTCCTCATCCCCACACCTTTTTGTCAAGTCTTGGATACGCCCTTTTGTTATGGCTCTCGGATAGTCTGCACGACGTGATTATATCATCCTCACATCATGTACAAGGATGTTTGCATTTTCTGTCATTATCGTCGTGTTTGCTTTACATTTCAGACCTGTTTCACATCACATCACCGATATCATACTGTATAATTATGATTCATATTTAGTTTCAGGTGCTTCATCGTAAGATTTGTGAAAGAAAGAATAAACTGATAATTAGGGGGTAAGTTCTTTTATTATTTTAGTGAGAATGAAATTTGAAAGTCACTAATGTGGTAGCTACAATTTTCGTCGCGTATTTGTAAAAGAATAGGAAACCAATTACGCGCAATTTATTTCTGTATTGTACACGAATTAAAAAAAAAAACTTTGATAATCGCCAAGTGCTGGTAAAGACGTTTATCGAACCTTAAAGGTAATACAAAGTTTTGGTATGGGGTCATGGATTTGGTTCAAATCAGGGGCGGACGAGCGACTTCCAAAGTGGGGGGGCACCAACAAAAAAGGGCACTTTCTGGAAAAAAGGGGCACCTACAGTGGGAAATCTCAAAGCGAAAATATTTTTAAAAAATAGACATTGGTATATACCCCTACATTGTGATTAAATTATCAGGGATGATTTCAATATTTGTTTCTCTTCATACATCATACAAGATATCGCTTAAGCATCATACTTTACAGTTGGGTGTGATGTCTGAATATGTATTTACGAGCGAGCGAAGCGAGCGAGAACAATTTTAAAGATCTGTGAGGTCGCAGTGCAAAAATTTACATCTTATAAAGAGGAAAAAAAAGTCAATCGTGATGGGGTTATAAGCACATTCTCATAACGGAAGACTGAAAAGACCTTTGATAAGTAACATAATTATATCATCTTTAAATGCGAGCGAGCGCAGCGAGCGAACTTTGGGGAAATTGCTCTTAGTCGCTTTAAATAAGGGGCACGTTTAATGAAAAGGGGACAATTATCGAAAGGGATAAGACACTTATTAGAAAAGAAAAGGAGCACGTGTCAAAGTACAAAGGATAATTATAAGAGGTGAAAATGAGGCATTTTTTTCACCTGAAAAGAGGCACTCACCAGCGATGAAAAAGAGGCGTTTACGAAAATGGGAAATAGGCATTTGTTGACGGAAAAGGGGTACCCATCAGATTTTGATAGGGGCATTTATAAGAGGTGAAAAGGGGATAGGTCCCTTATTAGAAAGGAAAAGGGGCACGTATCATTATTAAAAGGGGAATTATCAGAGTTGAAAAGGGGCACTGACCAGATATGAAAAGGGGCACTTATGAAAATGTAAAAGGGGCACTTATAATAAAGGAAAATGTGCATTTGTTGAATGAAAAGGAGGCACCGTTCAGATTTTTAAAAGGGGTAGTTATGAGAAGGGGAAGGAGCTCTTTCTTTTTAATGGGAGCACTTATCGTAAGGAAAAGGGGCACTTATTAGAAAGGGAAAGGGGTAGTTATGAGAAGGGGAAGGAGCTCTCTCTTTTTAATGGGGGCACTTATCATAAGGAAAAGGAGCACTTATTAGAAAATAAGAGGGGCACATGTTAAAATGAAAGGTGTGCTCATCCGAGTTTAAAAAAGGGGTTGTTATTAAAAGGAGAAGGGGCACTTCTTACAAAGGAAACAAGGGGAATTTGTCAAAGTAAAAGGAGCACCTCTCAGTTTTGAATAGGGCAATTATCAGAGGTGAAGGGGGCACTTATTAAAAGTGAAACGGGGCACTTCTCGTACCTGAAAAGAGGCACTTACTAAAGATTAAAAAGGGCACTTATTCAAGACAATTTCAAGATTTATGAGAATGGAAAATGGACACTTATTGCAAAGGAAAATGGGAACATGTCGAAGGAAAAGGGGCACGTGTCAAAAATAAAAAGGGCACTCGTCAGAGGTGAAAAGGGGGAAGGGGCACTTTTACTAAGTAATAGGGGCACTTGTCAAAGTAAAAGGGGCACCTTTCCTATGTAAAAGAGGCACTACTTACAAAATAAAAGGGGCACTTTTCCTATGTAAAAAGGGGCACTTTTGGGGTATCTGAAAAAGTGGGGGGGCACTGTGCCCCCCCTGCCCCCCCGGGAGAACCGCCTCTGGTT
Source organism: Strongylocentrotus droebachiensis (assembly GCA_035222895.1). NCBI lineage: Eukaryota > Metazoa > Echinodermata > Echinoidea > Camarodonta > Strongylocentrotidae > Strongylocentrotus > Strongylocentrotus droebachiensis. The sequence continues at coordinate 394,235 of JAVYIG010000939.1, read as the reverse complement.
CAAATGAACATATTTGAAGCATATGCTATCCTACAATATTAATTGATCGTTGTCGCGGTCGAAATCGAGTCGAAAGTTATGAAATTGTAAATAATAAACTTTTCATGTTGTATAGCTCCCTCTCAAGATCAAGATATTAATTAAGCTATAAAACAATGTTTCTTGACTAAAATCGACCGATTAGCTATTCCCGTTTGAAAATTATATATCACAACTACATATTCTGAGATTGTCATGGTCGGAGCTACCATTGTACAGCCGTAGGCGCTATTTGAAATTTATCAAAATTTACCGGGAGCACCGGTAAATTGTTATATTCAATTTTCTCGAAAGCAGAAGTGTTCTAGGGGCTAATTTTTCTAGTGCTTATAATACATCCACAGGGGCATCCAAATATATCAAAATTGTAAAGAATCACTATCCACCCAATTTTCAAAATTTACCAAAACTTTGTATTACCTTTAAGCGGCCACTCTAACCCAACTAACATTGCCTTTCAAAACATGAATACACCTCTGCTTATTAACATTCCAAATCTCTAAATTGACCAAAAAATGATAATAACCATCTATTTTTCACAGTTCTCATGCTTGCTGGGCTACGCCCCTTGAAAAAGGGTAATACGGTCACGTGGCTTGATGACGCATTTGACGTCATTGCGGGCATGTCCGACATATTGCTCCGGTTATCTCATTTTCGCTCGCTGGACGTATATAGCAGACGGCAATCGGCGGATTAGACGACACTTGGTAGTGAATTTGTATGTGAGATTGCTTTGCTAAATATAAAATACAAGAACATTTTCCATATCTTTAAACTATCATTGATATCTGATAATTAAACAGTTATTAAAAAAAACATACCAAACTACATAATACAATGAAATACTTGACTTAAAGTAGGGGAGTTTGATGTGGTGCACAATTGTACCCCTCTGTAAATAATCGAATAGTCCATGGCGATCATGAATTTTCATGTTTTTGCTTACCTCGGCAAAATGCTTGCCTATACTAAATGGAAAAATTACGGTGGGGGGGGGGGGGTTGGCTGAAATGGACATAATGAACCGATCAGAACTGATCTATGATAATTCATGCTTGTTATCCTTCGTGTGCTTAACATATAACCTTACAATCGCGTGGTAAATTGCGGTCAAAGTTCGACTTGTTTCACATGTGTTACATAGGCAATGGCGAGCTAGCGACCTATTTTGACCAAATTACGGTGAGTGAACTTTCAAAAGTCAATGGGACATGAGGGTTCCAATGAAAGAGCTAGTGTCAACGTACGTCGGGGTGGATGTGCTTTTCGTTTAAACAACAAAAATGAATTTTTATCGATTTTGTTGGTAAAAGTCAGTGGGCTAACATGTTAGGCTGCTGGACTCTGACGATAGGGGGCGTTGTCCAATGAGACTATTCGGAGCCATATATTTGATAATTTGAACATTTCATAATTAAGAATGACGAAATTGCCAGAAACGTAATAGGATTATCAAGTGCATATTATTTTTCGGATAAATGTCTTTTTTTCCTCCAATTAATATCATAGTTTGCCTTTTTAAAGACATTTTAATGCCTAAATCACCCTCCTTTTCATCGGAGAGGCGCCTGCAGTGACGTCAAATGCGCCATCACAGAAACTCTATTTTTTTTACTGAGCTTTCTGAGCGGGGGCGGTGATTCTGGGGGGACACGTCCCCCCTCAATTTTGTTAGGGGGTTCCTCCCCCCTCAGAATTTGAAAAAGTGCCCCCCAAAAATGTATAGCAATTACTGACTAAAGACTGCAACACACTTTTAGGCTCTGGAGTTCCCAAGAGTGCAACGTTTAGACAAATAAAAATGCAAACATCTTCTCACTCGGTAGCTACGCTCCCTCGCATAATATCCTTCAAAATGTACAAGTAAATACCGAGAAAATTGAAGTGTGAAAAAAGTTTATTGCTTGTTTTTATACTATAGTTTTGCTAAGGAATGTAATTTTTTAATACAACAAAACTTCAAAAACCTGTGAGGGGGTAATCACTTCCGTCACCTTCACCCCTCTCATCCACTATGCTCCCTCGCACTTGCGTACTGATGGGGGGGGGGGAGGGGTGGGCTTTGGGGGCAGTTCCCCCAAATGAAATTCAAACGTGGTTTATTTCTAATTCGATACCAGTGATTTACAAATGTTGTTGAAATGGCATTATGCTTCCGGGGGGCTCTGCCCCATGGACCCAACCAAGGGCCCTAAGGCGGGCCCCTGTTTGCTCATCTGACCGTAATTAAATGCCTAAAACGCCTGAGCATTCAGGGGCTCTGCCCCTTGGACCCCACCAAGGGCCCTAGGGCGGCCCCAGGATGATCATCTGATCGTAATGTTATGCCTAAAACCCCTGAGCTTCTGGGGGCTCCGCCCAGAAGGTGTGGAATGGATCAGAAAAAGTTGATCATATATAAAGCATGTAAGTATTGGTGTGTACTGCAAGGTTCTGGAGTCATAAAAATCATAATAAATTTGACCCAGTCTTGGTAAAGTAACAAGCACTGTACACAGAAAGATGTATATGGGACTACACAAATGGTGTCGGGGCTACCAACCTTGATTTTCTGATCTTTCTATACTTATTATTCAGCCAGTATACATTTTCTACCAAAATTATTTGGCAAATAACATTTATTTGTGATCTCGAACATTCAGTGTAAGTTTCGTTTGATCCTGTGAGAATTCCTTTTTTTTTGTATTTTTTTTTTAAACCAGAACTCAAGTTTATCTTTAAAAAAAAACATATTAACACATAAAGACGAAAACACACCGCATCCGTTGCGCATGAATCAGTGGCGTAGATACGGCGGAGGTGGGGGGGGGGGGGGCACGGTCGAATTGCAAACAAAAAGGAGGTGATAGCGAGGGGAGAGATGAAGGAAAAAGGAAAAAGAACGGAGAGAGAGAGAGAGAGAGAGGGGGGAAGGGTGTCCATTCCACCTTAAAAGACAGAATTATCCCACTCTAAAGGGACATGGGCTATATCCCCTTCTGGCCGGGTGAATCTGCCCCCTCAATTATTGAACTTCATTCAAAACACACTGTCAGAAACCGGAAGATGCCCAAATAAATTTTGCTTTGGGTATTTCGATGAGGAAATGATATTTCTGAGAAAGTAAAGTATCTTTTTGCTCGGTTCGCTAGATCGCAAAAATTAAAAAAACAGTGTAGTTTCAGGCAGCGAGGTCCACGAATATTCCCATATGATTTTATTACGATCCCGTGGCCAAATATCGACATGATTCAGGCATTAATTGTATTTTTAAATAGAAATGAAATTTATATTACAACAAAGTGTTGTTTTTGTCTCGCCTGCGTAGCAAAAAGCGAGACATAGGCGCCGCTTTTCCGGTGACGGCGGCGCGCCGGCGTCATCATCAAAAACTTCACCTAAGGTGAAGTTTTGAATTGTTAGTATAATTTTGAAAGTATAAGCTCTCATTCAATGAAACTTGGACTAAAGGGTTATCACGTATTTCCATCATGTGAGTAGAATTTCAGGTCACAAAATCAAGGTCAAAGGTCATTTCAGGTCAACAAACTTAGAATCTGTTGTGGCATCATCATCGAAAACTTAAACTTAGGTTAAGTTTTTTAATTTTTAATATAATTTGCTATTAAAGTATAAGTTCTTATTCAATGAAACTTACACTAGAGAGTAATCAAGTATCCCCAATCATGTGAGTAGAATTTTAGGTCACTAAATTAAGGTCAAAGGTCATTTTAGGTCAACAAACTTAGAATCTTTTGTGGCATCAACATCAAGATTTTGAATTTTTAGCATAATTTCAAAAGTGTTTGTTCAAGTATCACAAATCTTATTACACAAATTCCAGGTTACAAAGTCAAAGGTCATTTTAGGTCAGTATGTGAGGATTAATAAATCAATTTTTGTTATTTTTTCATATTACATTAAAGTTATTAATCTTGGTACAAATTATAGTAAATAATTCTTCCGATGACTCTTGGTCAATATTCACTTCAAAATGCTGATTATATTCAGAGGATTTCATTGGAGGGGGGGGGGGGCTACTAATGGGCCACCCTGCCTATGAATAATGTCCCAACCTCCATTTGTCATCATATTGAATTGCGTAATGCAGGCGAGACCGCCGAGAGCGTTTCCCTTGTTCAACCCTCGTTTGCTTCATTTCTCGCCAAATTAATAAATCGGAATGATTCCTGGCAACGAGATGACCAAATCTATTATTTCACATTTGATCTATTGCACATTGAAGACTAATTAACATTCATGCTACAATAAAAGTGCTCTCTCTCTCTCTTTCTATCTCTCTCTCTCTCTCTCTCTCTCTTTTCTAGCTCGGAATATGTGGGACCCGAATAGTATATTTTCGGGCAAGACGCTTTCTCGGCCCTCACGCAAAAATGTGTCCGTACATTTATTTAGCTACAATCTTTCTTACGATCGAGGGATGGAAACCAAATCATCTCTGATGAATTTTGAATTGCATGCAGGGTAACGCGAAACTTTTTAATTTTTAAAAGGGTGCTGGGGATGTGATAGTAGGTCCATGCTGTGACTAAAGAAAGGTTGAAAAACGCTGATCTAGAAGACAGCATGGTGCCTCACCCCCTCCACATTACTGAGCTTACGCTACGCTATTGGCACGACAGAGGCATCATTTCTGTTGTTGACTCATGATTGTATCAGCGACGTGTCTTCTGAGAGTTTTAAACCGTATAAAAAGTGAATGAAAATATAGAGACTAAAGACTGCATGATGCCTCATCCCCGTCCCATGACTGAGCTTACGCTACGCTATTGGCACGACAGAGGCATCATTTCTGTTGTTGACTCATGATTGTATCAGCGACGTGTCTTCTGAGAGTTTTAAACCGTATAAAAAGTGAATGAAAATGTAGAGACTAAAGACTGCATGGTGCCTAATTCCCTCCCCATTACTGAGCTCACGCTACGCTACTGGCACGACAGAGGCATCATTTCTGTTGTTGACTCATGATTGTATCAGCGACGTGTCTTCTGAGAGTTTTAAACCGTATGAAAAGTGAATGAAAATATAGAGACTAAAGACTTCATGGTGCCTAATTCCCTCCCCATTACTGAGCTCACGCTACGCTACTGGCACGACAGAGGCATCATTTCTGTTGTTGACTCATGATTGTATCAGCGACGTGTCTTCTGAGAGTTTTAAATCGTATACAAAATGAATCAAAATGTAGAGACTATAGACTGCATGGTGCCTAATTCCCTCCCCATTACTGAGCTTACGCTTCGCTACTGGCACGACAGAGGCATCAATTCTGTTGTTGACTCATGATTGTATCAGCGACGTGTCTTCTGAGAGTTTTAAATCGTATAGAAAATGAATGGAAATATTGAGACTGTTGAAAATACTGCACTTCAGTATATATGCTACCAGGTCGACCCTTTTCTAACCAATCCCGACTTCATGATCATTTTTTTCTCCAATTTGTTTTACAGAATAATTCATCATGAATGATACGGGTAACGCAACCACCTTTGAACTGTTTTCGTCAGCCGAAAGATACATTGCCTCTGTATGTTACTCAATATGCGCCATCTTGATATTGGTGTGCAACGCCTTCACCCTCTACATTCTGCAGACTTGCCAAAATGCTTTTCAGGAAAACACACGTCTGTTTTTCAAAGCATTGGCAATTGTTGACCTGTGCGGTGGTCTGTTTGGTGTTTCATACGACATAATTAACGTTTTTAGAACCACCATCATCTCGGCGATCCCCGGTCACGTCTGCACTCTCCTGCCTACCCTATACTACTCAGTTTTCAACCAGACGCTTGCTTTACTTTGTTGTATCAATTTGGACCGTTTGTTGACGATCGTTTGGCCATTGCGTTATCCGATATTGGCAACACCAAAACGTAACAAATGTGCGCTCCTCTTTGCGCTAGTAATTCCTGTGTTATTCACGGTATTAATATGGCATATTCCGGGATTACCGAGCACAGAACTGGTCAGAACTTTTTGCAAATTAAACGGTAAAGACGTGCAATGGGGTGGCTGGGTTGACGCTAACACGAATGAGAGTGATAACTCGATAACAACAATTTTGGGTTTAATGTTCCTTCCTGCAGCCCTTACAGTCGTGATAACAACGTTCTGTAACGTGTGTTTGATCATCATCTCCTGCCGACATATTCGTAAGATGAACTTGAGAACTGCAGTTCAACGGCGAATCAACAAACAGCAAAATGGCCAACACATCTTGAAGGGGGTGCGCACAGTTCTCGTAATCACCGTTTCCTGTTATGCTGGCATGGGGATATGGGGCTTTACTATTCTGTACATAACCCCAAGACTTGGGATTCCGGGGTACGCAGTCGCATTCATATTCTGCGGTGTCGTAGAACTTAGCACCCGATGGTGGAATTGCCTCATCTATCTTTCGACGAGTCAAACTTTTCGAGATCATGCGATGAAAGCAATCAAGCGAATGTGTGGTAGACGAAACAACCAACTCATCATCTAGCATTCAATACATATCTGTGGAAAGATAAAAAAGACAATTCCCTCCATGATGATTTACAACTGCCCTGAACCAGATGACTACTTCTACACTGATCATCCTTGAAGTTCCATTATAAAAATTGACCTCTTTATGTCAAAGGATAACAATTCCCTAACGTCGCGGACATGATGCAATTTCGACTCAGAAACATGCGCCTAAAATGCATTCTTGACCATACGGGATGCGGATGCGAAGACGAACGTCTACCTTCATGAAAAACTTTAACTCTAGATGTCAAGAACATTCATGATAAACGTCAGAAGTTTGATTGACATGACCAAAAGTAGCTGTCTCGCGAACCTTCGTATTAGATATGGGAAGGCTGACGAGACCAAAAGTCTACTATCTCGCGAACCTTTGTATTAGATATGAGAAGGCTGACGAGGCCAAAAGGCTATTGTCTCGCGAACCTTCGTATTAGATATAAGAAGGCTGACGAGACCAAAAGTCTACTGTCTCGCGAACCTTTGTATTAGATATGAGAAGGCTGACGAGACCAAAAGGCTATTGTCTCGCGAACCTTCGGATTAGATATGAGAAGGCTGACGAGACCAAAAGGCTATTGTCTCGCGAACCTTCGGATTAGATATGAGAAGGCTGACGAGACCAAAAGGCTATTGTCTCGCGAACCTTTGTATTAGATATGAGAAGGCTGACGAGACCAAAAGTCTACTGTCTCGCGAACCTTTGTATTAGATATGAAAAGGCTGACGAGGCCAAAAGGCTATAGTCTTGCAAAAATTTATATAAGATGTGAGAAGGCTGATGAGACCAAAAAGTGTTCTCTCTCGCGAACCTTCGTATTAGATATGAGAAGGCTGACGAGACCAAAAGTCTTCTGTCTCGCGAACCTTTCCATTAGATATGTGAAGGCTGACGAGACCAAAAGTCTATTGTCTCGCGAACCTTTGTATTAGATATGAGAAGGCTGACGAGACCAAAAGGCTATTGTCTCGCGAACCTTCGTATTATATATGAGAAGGCTGACGAGACCAAAAGTCTACTGTCTCGCGAACCTTTGTATTAGATATGAAAAGGCTGACGAGGCCAAAAGGCTATAGTCTTGCAAAAATTTATATAAGATGTGAGAAGGCTGATGAGACCAAAAAGTGTTCTCTCTCGCGAACCTTCGTATTAGATATGAGAAGGCTGACGAGACCAAAAGTCTTCTGTCTCGCGAACCTTTCCATTAGATATGTGAAGGCTGACGAGACCAAAAGTCTACTGTCTCGCAAAAATTTATATAAGACGTGAGAAGGCTGATGAGACCAAAAAGTCTATTGTCTCGCGAACCTTCGTATTAGATATGAGAAGGCTGACGAGACCAAAAGTCTACTGTCTCGCAAAAATGTATATAAGATGTGAGAAGGCTGATGAGACCAAAAAGTCTTCTCTCTCGCGAACCTTTCCATTAGATATGTGAAGGCTGACGAGACCAAAAATCTACTGTCTCGCGAACCTTTATATCAAATGTGAGAAGGCTGACGAGACCAAGAGCCTACGAGACAAAAACTCTTCAGTGTAATGACAATTCTTTGTCAGAACATTGACAAGATCAATAGCCATTGGTCTCGTCAAAATATCATACTTTCGGTCTTTGTGAATCATCTGCCCAAGATGAAGTCCCCACCACATGGAATTACGAAGGGATATGAAAGTATGTTCAGCTTACAAGTGTTCACATCGGCCTATTGTTTCGAGCCTTGATATTTAATTTGTGTTCACATGCTCGAAGGAACATATATGGAGAAAACAAAAAATATAACAAAATAGAAGAAAAAAATACATCTGGAAACGATATTTTAAGAATTACAACAGTTTAGTTTCATTATCATTATTATTTTTTGGGGAAATGAATTTGTTGATGAATGTATGCTTTTGAACAAATTAAACAAACATGTGCGACATATTGAAATAACATAGTAACATCCTTTAATACATGAGTTACATAAAAAATGTTTAATTTTATTGAATTACAGCGTTTTAAAAAAGCCGTAACTTTTTTTTAAACAATACTTTGCAGTCTTTAAACGGTTATGGATTAATCTTTTAAAGATACAAAGAATAGAGACTTTATGAAACATGAGTTTGCGATGTTATGCTTGCATAGATGTTACATAAACTAGGTATTGTGCATATATGATAAGAAAATTATACTTAAGAACATTTCTGTTTTTCAAGTCATTACCTATAATTAAAACGAACTTGTCGAAAGAAAAATCAAAATTGTAAAGTTTTCGAACTATGTCTCTAAATCTTAACCAAAACAATCTTGTGTGTATGCATTTTACGAACAAATGAAGATTGTCGTGTAACACATCATCGTATGAAAAAAAGGGATTGTTACATAATTTCCATATGAATATATTATACCTATTTATTATTATATTGTGTAGCAACTTAAAATAAAATTGTATTATGCTATTTTCTTTCATATCTTGTATTAAATTACCATATGACTTTCCAATAAATTTGTTCTGTGCTTTTTAACAATTCTTCCAATTTATCTTCAATTTTAGGCCTAAAATTGAATTGATAGAAATTGTAAATTAATAATAACTTCGACTTTCGTTTAGTTTTAACATTCCTTAACAAAAATTATGTAGCTTTATATTTTTTCCTGCATTGTAGCATAAACCTGTCTAAAATCATTCCGTTTCAAACTTTGGGAATCCCACCGGCTGTGGGGTGGCTTAAATAACCCGGCACTTTTAAATTTCCTTCTTTCATATTCACTTAATCTTTATAAATGATATTTTTCTCATTCACCTTAACCCCGGCTCCTTCCCTGTCGCATGAACTAAGTGTTGCTTTCACTTTCAACGGAGCTGCAATATAGTCGTGCGGAACTAAACAAAAATATTGTTAATATCGGAAGTGTCGAACTTGATGAACGTCCTCGTGTAACAGTCACCCCTATTGATCCGTTATAAATGATATCGCCTACACTGTATATCTTGACAAAGTCTTTGATGATTTCATTCAGAAAATTGCGAATCCTGGTATTCTAATTAACTTGGATGATGCCTGTCGAGACAGTTGCCATGACAATGTATTGCATTGCCGCCAAAATGCGGTAGATATGTTTAAACTATCCAATTAAATATCGACAATTATCTTCCCTCTCGGCTTTGTAAAGTACTGGAGTGTGGCGTCGCACTGGCCTAGCTCTCGGGGATGTTGGTTCTGAATGGCCACACCCTCTCCGGCCTGCTGCTTGAATGGTTTGACGGTGTACCTCTCGTGTAGGCTCTGTTGTTATTTTGAGCCGAGTGGCGGGCTTGGTGGGGATGTGCTTTTGTTTGTTATTTTTTGATAGGCCTCTATTCAACCTGTTTGGGATAAGTGGCCTTTCGGCATGGCTGGTGTGGCGCCGAACTCCGGTACTCTCGGTGTCGTTAGCATGATTCATTTGAATATATAACTATTCTTTTATTTTTGATATATATATTGGTAGCTCTGGTGATCCCCTCCTAAAAAACCTTTGAGGCTTTTTTCGGGACACCTTTTTCTTTCATTTCTTTGTATTTCTTTGTATTACTAGCTCATATGTATGTATTACTCTGTTTTTTAAACATGGAATAATGCATGACATACTGTTAACTTCTTTTTTTTATATATTTTTTTTTATTGTACATATTGAGAGAAGCTATATGCTCTCTCAATCAATAATTATAGTTCTACCCCGAACCGTGTCAAAGCCGACCAATACCTGACAAAACTTTTGAGGTAATGCATTTGTTGTGGGGTGTTTATTGTCAGTCTGATGTCGGTTTAGGCAGTGTGACCGAGGTATTAGTACTTTTGCACTCTGGGCAGTGCTTCACAAAACCATCGTAAATACAAGTTCACCGACACCGCATTGAAACACGTGTTGAATCTTAAACGTGCATTTAATTTCAATGAGTGTCGACGAACTTGTACTCAGGACGGTTCCGTTAAATGCTGCCCAGGACTATGTGATTTATAAATTTAAACTTCGATCACCCTCATGAACGTTGTTACTCCTCTCGTGGTTTAAAACGATGTGGCAGTAAAAGACTTACTTTTAGAGTTCAAATAATGGTTTCCAAAACGGTGGTTGAGGCAAATCTGAACGCTTACACAATTCCCCTGATAGAAATGATACCTTTCCAGAGAGGGGATAAGTAGCAAGTTATACAGCTTTAAGGATTTGATATTACGTCCCTCCTCCTACGAAACGGGTAAACGTTCCCTCTCAGAATCTGGAACGCCACATCAACTATCTAATTTGCGAATCACTTTAATTAACTGGATGATGTTCACCATGACAGTTGCCACGACACCACATTGTTACATTACCTTGGCAAATAAGACGCTGTTCCGGTGCTACTATCCGTACATGTAATATCCAGCGTAGGGTAGAGCCTAGAAAAGAAAAACTTGCAGTTGGTCGATAAGAAGGGGGGCGTTGCTACATCGGTACATCGGCCGCCCCTTCAACCCTTTTCCATTCAAACGAGGATTCCATCGACTCCTCGACCGTCCTTACCTCCCCCCCCCCCCCCCCTCCCCCACACCCTTTAGTCAAGTTCTGGATTCGCCATATATCCGGCTCTCTGATTCTCTGCTTGCCATGATTATATCATCCTCACATATCATGTATTAGGATGTTTGCATTTTCCTTCATTACCGTCACATTTGCTTTACATTTCGTATCTGTTTCACATCACATCACCGTTATCATATTGCATCTGATTCAGATTTACTATCGGGTGCTTCATCGTAAGATTTGCTAAGGAAATAGGAAACCAATAGTTAAGGGTAAGTTCTTTGATTACTTTAGTCAGAATGAAAAAGCAACAATCTTGTGTTACACAACACTCTTCGTCATAAGATTTTCAAAAGAAAGAGGAAACCAATTAAGGGTAAGTTGTTTGATTATTTTAGTAAGCATGAAAATGTAATAATATGGTACCAACAATCTTCGTCGTGAGATTTCCAAAAGAAAGAGGAAACCGATTGATGGTAAGTTCTGCGATTATTTTAGTGAGAATAAAAAATGCAACAATCTTCGTGGTATAATTTCAAAAAGAACAGAAAACCTATTAAGAGTAAAGTTCTGAATGGAAATAGAGACTTTTAAAAAATTGCAATCCAGAATTTACAACTAGCCCGACCCTTTTCCAACAAATCCCGACCACACTCTCCCCGGAGCACGTACGACTTCAGGATCATTTTGTTTTTCCAAATTGTTTTTCAGAATAATTCATCATGAATGATACGGGCAACGCAACCAACTCTGAACTGTTTTCGTTAGCTGGGAGATACATCACCGGTGTACTGTACTCAATAGCCGCCATCTTGATCTTGGTGTGCAATTCATTCACCCTCTACATTCTGCAGACTTGCCAAAACGCTTTTCAGGAAAATACACGTCTGTTCTTCAAAGCATTGGCCATTGTTGACCTGTGCGGAGGTCTGTTTGGTGTTTTCTGGGAGTCTCATCTCCTTTTTAAAACCAAAACCATATCGTCGATCCCCGGTCACGTTTGCACTCTCATGCCTACCTTATACTTCTCAGTTTTCAACCAGACGCTTGCCGTACTTTGTTGTATCAATTTGGACCGTTTGTTGACGATCGTACGGCCTTTGCGTTATCCGATTTTGGCAACATCAAAACGTGCGAAATGTGCACTCTTCTTCTCGCTAGTGATCCCTGTGTTATTCACGGCCTTTCTATGGCCTATCCCAGGACTCCCGACCACTGAAATGGTCAGGTTTCTTTGCGGATTGAACGGTTTAGACGTGCAATGGAGTGACTGGGTTCAGGCTAACATTAACGGGAGTGATTTCTCGAAATCAATAACGTGGAGTTTGATGTTCCTCCCTGCAGCTTTCACAATCGTGATAACAACGTCATGTAACGTTTGTCTGATCTTCATTTCCTGCCGACATATTCGTAAGATGAACTTGAGAACTGCAGGTCAACAGGGAATCGACAAACAACGCAACGGCCAAGACATCTTTAAGGGGGTGCGCACAGTTCTCGTATTGACCGTTTTCTGTTATGCTGGCATGGGGATATGGGGCCTTACTATTCTGTACATCTTCCCCAGACTGGGGCGACCGGGATACACAGTCCCATACGTAATCGGATGTGTCGTAGAACTTAGCACCAGATGGTGGAATTGCCTCATCTATCTTTCGACGAGTCAAACTTTTCGAGAACATGCGACGAAAGCAATCAAGAGAATGTGCGGTAGAAGGAACAACTGAAACATCATCTAGCATTCAGTTTATATCAGTGGAAAGATGAAAAGAACAATATCCTTCATAATGATTTAGAACTTTTATTAACCATATGACTAATTCTACACTGCTTGATCATTCTTTAAGTTCCAGTATCAATTATGATCGACGTATTTACGCCACAGGATAGTAATACTCAGTGGCGTAGCTACGATGGGGGGGGGGGGGCACGAGTGGATGTTCCCCCAAATCGAATGGCCCAAAAAGTAATGGCGAGGGGAGATATGAAGGAAAAGGAAAAACGTGAGATAAAATATGGAGATTGATTGCTGAAAAATGCTCTTCAAATATTATTCTGTCGTGTGAATATATACTGTGGTGACAACAAGAGTCTTAGTCTTTTGTCAGAGGTGCATTAAACGATTATCGGAAAGTGCAACTGTGATCCGATCTGCGTCTTTGATATAGTGTACAGCAGAAAAGAAAAAGATATGGAGAGAGTGAAAGATAGAAGACACACTGGAAAAGAGACAGAGAGATTATGTATGTGTGTCCGTTTCACTTTAAAATGCAAAACGTTCCCACTCCAAAGGGGCAAGTGTATGTCCCCTTCTGGACTGGTCAATCTGCCTCCTCACATTGATACGATATAGTACAGCATTTTTCAACCGGGGTGCCGCGAGAGAATGTTATTTCTATTTACATGTACAAATATCTTATGGAATAACGTCAACTTCATTCAAAACATAGTACATGTATCATGAACCGTAAGGTGCCCAAATATATACCATTTAGGTATGTTGATGGGGAAATGAGATTACAGAAATAATTTCTTTTTAAATCTCGCTCGCTTCGCTCTTTTGCAAAATTTAGGAAACTGGGTAGCTTGAGGCAGCATGGTCCATTATTTCCATATGAAGATATTCAGGCACCCCGCTGCCCGAATATCGTCATGATTCGGGCAGCATGGCGCCCGAATATTATCTTATTTGTTTATTTTTATATCAAAATCAAATTTATACCACGACAAAGTGTCCTTTTCCCCCTTTTGCGCCGAAATTATCGCTAAATTGATAAATTGGGATGATTCCTGGCAACAATATGAACGAATATAATCTATCATTTTACATTATATCTAGTGTATATTGATGACGTAATACAACATTTGCCATGATAAATATTACATTTTTTGAAAAGTACCTCGCTTAGCTTCCTCGCAATATTTGGGATCCGGAAAGTACATGTATATTTTCTGGCAAAAAGCCCTCACGCGAAAATGTACCCGTACGTCAATTATGTACGAGGGATGAAAAACAAATCCTCTTGAATTAAAATCGGAGTGGATTGTCGCGAAACTTTACAACTACTTAAGGATGACGTGGCTAAGAAAGGTCTAAAAATGTGGACCTAATAGACTAATGACTGAGCTCCCGCTACGCCACTAGTACTAACTCACGTCACGGATATGCATGAAGCAATTTTAACTCAGATAAACGCGCTACAAAAAGAAATCTTGACGATACGAGATGTAAATGCGTAGACAACCATCAACTTTCATGACAGCCTTCGTGAACCATAAATCTAGATCCACGAACATTCATGATAAATATCAGAAGATTAATTGACAAGACCAGATGTCTCCATTCTCCAATATGTCTGAAAGCTGACGAGATCAATTAAAAGTTTTCGGTCTCATAAATCGTCATACTAGATGTGAGAAGGCTGACGAGACCAACATTCTACTGTTTCGCGAACCTTCATATCAAATGTAAGAAAGCTAACAAGACAAAAACTCTTCTGTCTCATGAGCCTTCATATCAATTGAGACGAGACCAAAAGCCTTCTGTCTCGCGAACCTAATTATGTTTGCGTCTCAGGCAGGTCGTGTTAATCGTTGTACCGTTTCTAAATCTAGTCCTAATAGGCATCATAAGGAGGGAGAGAGTGAGAGGGCGAGCGAGAGGGAGAGAGCGGGAGGGGGAGACAGAGAGAGTGAGCGAGAGAGAGGGAGAGATACAGGGGGGAAGGAATGAAGGTGAAGGAGAATATTGAAAAGGAAGAGGGAGAGAGAGAACATGAGGTATTATTACTTTGCACACTGGGCAGTGCTTCACAAAACCGTCGGTCATACAAGTTCACCGACACCGACATCCCATTGAAACACGTGTTAATTTCAACACGTGCATTCAATTTCAATGAGTTGTCGACAAACTTGTACTCAGGACGGTTTCGTGTAACGCTGCCCAAGACGATGCGATAAATAAATTCAAACTTTGATCTTCCTATTGAACCATATCACCCCTTTTGTGGTTTTTCACAATGTGGCAGTAAAAGACTTACTTTTAGCGTCAACATAATGGTTTCCAAAACGGTTGTTGAGTCAAGTGTGAACGCCTACACAATTCTCCTGATAGATAATGATATCTTACAAGAGAGGGGATAGGTAGCAAGTTATGAAACCTTTGTGATTTGATATTACGTCCGTCCTCCTATAGGGAAAAAATTGTTTAATTTGCGAATCACTTTAATTAAATGGATGATGTTCACCATGACAGTTGCCATGACACCAACAAAAGCGGGTAATGGTGTGTCTAAATTATTACTCTACCTTGGCAAACAAGTTGCTGTTTCGGTGCTACATGTATTATCCTTGTTCAGCACAGGGTAGAGCCGAAAAATTGCCTCCCTCCCCCTCTTAAAAACCGTGAAAAATATCAATACATGCACGTGAATTGACGACACGGAGGGGGGGGGTACTACATGATTACATCCGCCGCCCAGCCCTGCCCCCTACCCCCTTCCCCGTACTGGAGAGAGTTCAATCGACTCCTCATCCCCACACCTTTTTGTCAAGTCTTGGATACGCCCTTTTGTTATGGCTCTCGGATAGTCTGCACGACGTGATTATATCATCCTCACATCATATACAAGGATGTTTGCATTTTCTGTCATTATCGTCGTGTTTGCTTTACATTTCAGACCTGTTTCACATCACATCACCGATATCATACTGTATAATTATGATTCATATTTAGTTTCAGGTGCTTCATCGTAAGATTTGTGAAAGAAAGAATAAACTGATAATTAGGGGGTAAGTTCTTTTATTATTTTAGTGAGAATGAAATTTGAAAGTCACTAATACCCCCTTCACATACACGGATTTTCCTTACGAGTCCTTACGGATCGACAACTCGTAGTCAATCGCAAGCATCCGTAAATAACTCGCTGGTATCCGTAAATAGCTCGTCACAACTCGCAACAACTCGCAGACACTCGTAAGGATCCGTGAAAGGAGAGGCAATTTTTTTGACATGTCAAAAATCTTCTTACGATTGTCCACGGATTTATTTGACCGTAAATAACTCGTAAATAGGTCGTAACAATCCGTAAGTATCGTAAACCGCTCGCATCAACACTTTACCATCCGTAAACTGCTCGCAAGAATCCGTAAAGGACTCGTAAAGATTTCTTTTACGATTTGTTTCGGTTGGTTTACGATTTGTATACGGATTATCTACGGATTACTTACGGATTATTTACGGATTATTACGAGTGCTTACGTGTTGTTTACGATTTCATTCGGGTCGTGTTACAATGGCTTTACGGACTGTTACGAGTTATTGCGAGCACTTTACGTGTAGTAACGAATACTTTACAAAAAGATACGTATACTTTAAGTATTCTTACTTATCGTTTACGTTTAGGGGAAAAGGTATAAAAGCTGCAAATTTGAACATTTCCTTTTCAGTTGGTATTTTTTGGTTAAAAATCGTAATGACTAGTAAATACTCGTAACTATTCGTAACAACACGTTAGCAGGTCGTTACTAACATGTAAGTTGCTCGTAGTTATCCGTGACACCTTGTAACAAATCGTAGAATTCTGCCGTAAGTATATCGTAGTAACTCGTAATAATCCGTAACAAACCGTAAATAGCTCGTAATAACTCGTAACAACTCTTAAATCGGTCGTAAAAGTGGCCAAATCGCAGGGATCCGTGATAGATCCGTGAATTTGTGCGATCCGTAAGGACTCGTAAGAAAAATCCGTGTATGTGAAGGGGGTATAATGTGGTAGCTACAATTTTCGTCGCGTATTTGTAAAAGAATAGGAAACCAATTACGCGCAATTTATTTCTGTATTGTACAAGAATTAAAAAAAAAAACTTTGATAATCGCAAAGTGCTGGTAAAGACGTTTATCGAACCTTAAACGGCCACTCTAACCCAACTAACATTGCCTTTCAAAACATGAATACACCTCTGCTTATTAATATTCCAAATCTCTAAATTGACCAAAAAATGATAATAACCATCCATTTTTCACAGTTCTCATGCTTGCTGGGCTACGCCCCTTGAAAAAAGGTAATACGGTCACGTGGCTTGATGACGCATTTGACGTCATTGCGGGCATGTCCGACATATTGCTCCGGTTATCTCATTTTCGCTCGCTGGACGTATATAGCAGACGGCAATCGGCGGATTAGACGACACTTGGTAGTGAATTTGTATGTGAGATTGCTTTGCTAAATATAAAATACAAGAACATTTTCCATATCTTTAAACTATCATTGATATCTGATAATTAAACAGTTATTAAAAAAAACATACCAAACTACATAATACAATGAAATACTTGACTTAAAGTAGGGGAGTTTGATGTGGTGCACAATTGTACCCCTCTGTAAATAATCGAATAGTCCATGGCGATCATGAATTTTCATGTTTTTGCTTACCTCGGCAAAATGCTTGCCTATACTAAATGGAAAAATTACGGTGGGGGGGTGGCTGAAATGGACATAATGAACCGATCAGAACTGATCTATGATAATTCATGCTTGTTATCCTTCGTGTGCTTGACATATAACCTTACAATCGCGTGGTAAATTGCGGTCAAAGTTCGACTTGTTTCACATGTGTTATATAGGCAATGGCGAGCTAGCGACCTATTTTGACCAAATTACGGTGAGTGAACTTTCAAAAGTCAATGAGACATGAGGGTTCCAATGAAAGAGCTAGTGTCAACGTACGTCGGGGTGGATGTGCTTTTCGTTTAAACAACAAAAATGAATTTTTATCGATTTTGTTGGTAAAAGTCAGTGGGCTAACATGTTAGGCTGCTGGACTCTGACGATAGGGGGCGTTGTCCAATGAGACTATTCGGAGCCATATATTTGATAATTTGAACATTTCATAATTAAGAATGACAAAATTGCCAGAAACGTAATAGGATTATCAAGTGCATATTATTTTTCGGATAAATGTCTTTTTTTCCTCCAATTAATATCATAGTTTGCCTTTTTAAAGACATTTTAATGCCTAAATCACCCTCCTTTTCACCGGAGAGGCGCCTGCAGTGACGTCAAATGCGCCATCACAGAAACTGTATTTTTTTTTACTGAGCTTTCTGAGCGGGGGCGGTGATTCTTGGGGGACACGTCCCCCCTCAATTTTGTTAGGGGGGGTCCTCCCCCCTCAGAATTTGAAAAAGTGCCCCCCAAAAATGTATAGCAATTACTGACTAAAGACTGCAACACACTTTTAGGCTCTGGAGTTCCCAAGAGTGCAACGTTTAGACAAATAAAAATGCAAACATCTTCTCACTCGGTAGCTACGCTCCCTCGCATAATATCCTTCAAAATGTACAAGTAAATACCGAGAAAATTGAAGTGTGAAAAAAGTTTATTGCTTGTTTTTATACTATAGTTTTGCTAAGGAATGTAATTTTTTAATACAACAAAACTTCAAAAACCTGTGAGGGGGTAATCACTTCCGTCACCTTCACCCCTCTCATCCACTATGCTCCCTCGCACTTGCGTACTGATGGGGGGGGGGGAGGGGGTGGGCTTTGGGGGCAGTTCCCCCAAATGAAATTCAAACGTGGTTTATTTCTAATTCGATACCAGTGATTTACAAATGTTGTTGAAATGGCATTATGCTTCCGGGGGGCTCTGCCCCATGGACCCAACCAAGGGCCCTAAGGCGGGCCCCTGTTTGCTCATCTGACCGTAATTAAATGCCTAAAACGCCTGAGCATTCAGGGGCTCTGCCCCCTGGACCCCACCAAGGGCCCTAGGGCGGCCCCAGGATGATCATCTGATCGTAATGTTATGCCTAAAACCCCTGAGCTTCTTGGGGCTCCGCCCAGAAGGTGTGGAATGGATCAGAAAAAGTTGATCATATATAAAGCATATAAGTATTGGTGTGTACTGCAAGGTTCTGGAGTCATAAAAATCATAATAAATTTGACCCAGTCTTGGTAAAGTAACAAGCACTGTACACAGAAAGATGTATATGGGACTACAAAAATGGTGTCGGGGCTACCAACCTTGATTTTCTGATCTTTCTATACTCATTATTCAGCCAGTATACATTTTCTACCAAAATTATTTGGCAAATAACATTTATTTGTGATCTCGAACATTCAGTGTAAGTTTCGTTTGATCCTGTGAGAATTCCTTTTTTTTTGTATTTTTTTTTTAAAACCAGAACTCAAGTTTATCTTTAAAAAAAAACATATTAACACATAAAGACGAAAACACACCGCATCCGTTGCGCATGAATCAGTGGCGTAGAAACGGCGGAGGTGGGGGGGGGGGCACGGTCGAATTGCAAACAAAAAGGAGGTGATAGCGAGGGGAGAGATGAAGGAAAAAGGAAAAAGAACGGAGAGAGAGAGAGAGAGAGGGGGGGGGAAGGGTGTCCATTCCACCTTAAAAGACAGAATTATCCCACTCTAAAGGGACATGGGCTATATCCCCTTCTGGCCGGGTGAATCTGCCCCCTCAATTATTGAACTTCTTTCAAAACACACTGTCAGAAACCGGAAGATGCCCAAATAAATTTTGCTTTGGGTATTTCGATGAGGAAATGATATTTCTGAGAAAGTAAAGTATCTTTTTGCTCGGTTCGCAGGATCGCAAAAATTAAAAAAACAGTGTAGTTTCAGGCAGCGAGGTCCACGAATATTCCCATATGATTTTATTACGATCCCGTGGCCAAATATCGACATGATTCAGGCATTAATTGTATTTTTAAATAGAAATGAAATTTATATTACAACAAAGTGTTGTTTTTGTCTCGCCTGCGTAGCAAAAAGCGAGACATAGGCGCCGCTTTTCCGGTGACGGCGGCGCGCCGGCGTCATCATCAAAAACTTCACCTAAGGTGAAGTTTTGAATTGTTAGTATAATTTTGAAAGTATAAGTTCTCATTCAATGAAACTTGGACTAAAGGGTTATCACGTATTTCCATCATGTGAGTAGAATTTCAGGTCACAAAATCAAGGTCAAAGGTCATTTCAGGTCAACAAACTTAGAATCTGTTGTGGCATCATCATCGAAAACTTAAACTTAGGTTAAGTTTTTTAATTTTTAATATAATTTGCTATTAAAGTATAAGTTCTTATTCAATGAAACTTACACTAGAGAGTAATCAAGTATCCCCAATCATGTGAGTAGAATTTTAAGTCACTAAATTAAGGTCAAAGGTCATTTTAGGTCAACAAACTTAGAATCTTTTGTGGCATCAACATCAAGATTTTGAATTTTTAGCATAATTTCAAAAGTGTTTGTTCAAGTATCACAAATCTTATTACACAAATTCCAGGTTACAAAGTCAAAGGTCATTTTAGGTCAGTATGTGAGGATTAATAAATCAATTTTTGTTATTTTTTCATATTACATTAAAGTTATTAATCTTGGTACAAATTATAGTAAATAATTCTTCCGATGACTCTTGGTCAATATTCACTTCAAAATGCTGATTATATTCAGAGGATTTCATTGGAGGGGGGGGGGGCTACTAATGGGCCACCCTGCCTATGAATAATGTCCCAACCTCCATTTGTCATCATATTGAATTGCGTAATGCAGGCGAGACCGCCGAGAGCGTTTCCCTTGTTCAACCCTCGTTTGCTTCATTTCTCGCCAAATTAATAAATCGGAATGATTCCTGGCAACGAGATGACCAAATCTATTATTTCACAATTGATCTATTGCACATTGAAGACTAATTAACATTCATGCTACAATAAAAGTGCTCTCTCTCTCTCTTTCTATCTCTCTCTCTCTCTCTCTCTCTTTTCTAGCTCGGAATATGTGGGACCCGAATAGTATATTTTCGGGCAAGACGCCTTCTCGGCCCTCACGCAAAAATGTGTCCGTACATTTATTTAGCTACAATCTTTCTTACGATCGAGGGATGGAAACCAAATCATCTCTGATAAATTTTGAATTGCATGCGAGGTAACGCGAAACTTTTTTAATTTTTAAAAGGGTGCTGGGGAAGTGATAGTAGGTCCATGCTGTGACTAAAGAAAGGTTGAAAAACGCTAATCTAGAAAACAGCATGGTGCTTCACCCCCTCCCCATTACTGAGCTTACGCTACGCTATTGGCGCGACAGAGGCATCATTTCTGTTGTTGACTCATGATTGTATCAGCGACGTGTGTTATGAAAGTTTTAAATCGTATAAAAAATGAATCAAAATGTAGAGACTATAGACTGCATGGTGCCTAATTCCCTCCCCATTACTGAGCTCACGCTTCGCTACTGGCACGACAGAGGCATCAATTCTGTTGTTGACTCATGATTGTATCAGCGACGTGTCTTCTGAGAGTTTTAAATCGTATAGAAAATGAATGGAAATATTGAGACTGTTGAAAATACTGCACTTCAGTATATATGCTACCAGGTCGACCCTTTTCTAACCAATCCCGACCCAACTCTTCCCGGAGCACGTACGACTTCATGATCATTTTTTTCTCCAATTTGTTTTACAGAATAATTCATCATGAATGATACGGGTAACGCAACCACCTTTGAACTGTTTTCGTCAGCCGAAAGATACATTGCCTCTGTATGTTACTCAATATGCGCCATCTTGATATTGGTGTGCAACGCATTCACCCTCTACATTCTGCAGACTTGCCAAAATGCTTTTCAGGAAAACACACGTCTGTTTTTCAAAGCATTGGCAATTGTTGACCTGTGCGGTGGTCTGTTTGGTGTTTCATACGACATAATTAACGTTTTTAGAACCACCATCATCTCGGCGATCCCCGGTCCTGTCTGCACTCTCCTGCCTACCCTATACTACTCAGTTTTCAACCAGACGCTTGCTTTACTTTGTTGTATCAATTTGGACCGTTTGATGACGATCGTTTGGCCATTGCGTTATCCGATATTGGCAACACCAAAACGTAAAAAATGTGCGCTCCTCTTTGCGCTAGTAATTCCTGTGTTATTCACGGTATTTATATGGCATATTCCGGGATTACCGAGCACAGAACTGGTCAGAACTTTCTGCAAATTAAACGGTAAAGACGTGCAATGGGGTGGCTGGGTTGACGCTAACACGAATGAGAGTGATAACTCGATAACAACAATTTTGGGTTTGATGTTTCTCCCTGCAGCCCTTACAACCATGATAACAACGTTCTGTAACGTTTGTATGATCTTCATCTCCTGCCGACATATTCGTAAGATGAACTTGAGAATTGTAGATCAACGGCGAATCAACAAACAGCAAAATGGCCAACACATCTTGAAGGGGGTGCGCACAGTTCTCGTAATCACCGTTTCCTGTTATGCTGGCATGGGGATATGGGGCTTTACTATTCTGTACATCACCCCCAGACTTGGAATTCCGGGGTACGCAGTCGCATTCATATTCTGCGGTGTCGTAGAACTTAGTACCCGATGGTGGAATTGCCTCATCTATCTTTCGACGAGTCAAACTTTTCGAGAACATGCGTCGAACACAATCAAGCGAATGTGCGGTAGAAGAAACAACCAACTCATCATCTAGCATTCAATACATATCTGAGGAAAGATGAAAAGGACAATTCCCTACATGATGATTTACAACTGCCCTGAACCAGATGACTAATTCTACACTGATCATCCTTTAAGATCCATTATCTAAATTGTACTCTTTATGTCAAAGGATAGTAATTCCCTAACGTCGTGGACATGATGCAATTTCGGCTCAGAAACATGCGCCTAAAAAGCAGTTTTGACCAAACGGGATGAGGATGCATAGACAAACGTCTACGTTCATGACAACCTTCGTGAACCATTGTAACGAACATTCATGATAAATATCAGCAGGTTGATTGACATGACCAAAAGTCTTCTGTCTTACAAACCTTCACATTATATATGAGAAGGCTGACGAGACCAAAAGTCTTCTGTTTCATGTACCTCCATATCAAATGTGAGAAGACTGACGGGACCAAAACTCTTCTGTCTTACAAACCTTCACATTATATATGAGAAGGCTTACGACACCAAAAGCATACTGTCTCGCGAACCTTTACATTAGATACGAGTAGGCGGACGAGACTAAAAGTCTTCTGCCTCGCGAACCTTTATATTAGCTGTGAAAAGGCTGACGAGACCAAAAGTCTACTGTCTCGCGAAGCTTTATAGTAGATATGAGAAGGCGGACGGGGCCAAAAGTGTTCTGTCTCGTGAGCCTTCATGTTAGATAAGCGAAGACCGACGAGACCAAAAGTCTTCTGTCTCGCGATCCTTTATATTAGCTTTGAGAAGGCTGACGAGACCAAAAGTTTACTGTCTCGCGAAGCTTTGTTTTAGATGTTTTCGGGCTGATGAGACCAGAAGTCTTCTTTTCTCGTGAACCTTCATATTAGATGTGAGTAGGCTGACGAGAGCAGAAGTCTCATGTCTCGTGAACCTTCATATTAGATGTGAGTAGGCTGACGAGAGCAGAAGTCTCATGTCTCGTGAACCTTCATATTAGATGTGAGTAGGCTGACGAGAGCAGAAGTCTCATGTCTCGTGAACCTTCATATTAGATGTGAGTAGGCTGACGAGAACAAAAGACTTCTGTCTCGTGAACCTTCATATTAGATATGAGCAGGCTGACGAGAGCAGAAGTCTCATGTCTCGTGAACCTTCATATTAGATATGAGTAGGCTGACGAGAGCAGAAGTCTCATGTCTCGCGAACCTTCATATTATATTTAAGAAGACTGAAAAGACCACAAGTATTTTATCTTGTGAACCCTCATATTAGATTTGAGAAGGCTGACGAATTCAAAAGAAATCCGTCTGGTGAACATTCGTAATAGATGTGAGAAGGCTGACGAGACGAAAAGTGTTCTGTCTCGTCAACCTTCATATTAGATTTGAGAAGGCTGACGAGGCAAAAAGATGTTCCGTCTCGCAAACCTTTATATTAGGTGCGAGAAGGCTGACGAGACCAACAGATTTCTGTCTCGCGAACCTTTATATCAGATATGAGATGGCTGACGAGACCAAAAGTCTGTCTCGCGAACCATTATAATATATGTTTAGAAGGCATACAAAACGTGGCTTTTTTATCAAAATTTCTAAGCCCATTTTGACTGTATCTTTTTCTTCTTTTAGATGACTTATCCACATAATGGATGAGTTGCTGGAATGTTCGTCATCAATTATGATAAATGATATAAGGCTGTAAAAATAACATTTAAATAAATATTTGTCTGATCATTGAAGTATTTTTTAAAGTGTTTGTGTTTGGGTCTCAAGCATGTCGGCTAGGCAGTGTACGGTTTCAAAATCTAGTCCTAATAGGCATACCTAGGGAAGGAGAGAGAGGCAGAGAAAGGGGGAAGAAATGAAGAAAGTGAAGTAGAAAAGTGAAAAGAGGGAGATTTAAAAAAAAGAGGGGGGAGACAAAGAGGAAGGAATTAAGAAGGTTAAGGAAAACAATGATGAGAGAGGAAAGAGAGAAGAGGGAATGAAGATGGCGAAGAAGTATAATGAAAAGGAGGAGGAATATAATAACTAGAAGAATGAGAGAGAGAGATAGAGGAGGGAAGGAAGAGGGCAAATGAGAATAGTGAGAAGGAGGAGGGAGAGACAGAACATGAGAAATGTTATCCAAGTTAACCAGATTTTATATAAAAAGCAAAACTATTGGGAATCTGGTTTCTCAGGACTGCAATGTGTCTGACGAAGAATAAATCCAATCGTTTTATACAAATAAGTTGGGTGCCCCAAATGTTTTTTAACCCTAAAAAGGGCCTTGGTGGTGGACTTTTTCCCGCGATAACTTCACGGATGTCTTTTTTTCAAACCCAGTGCTTTCCTGAGCTTTAAGCCATGGGTCTCGCGCATCTTTTGACACAACATTCATAAACTTCGGAGCATCCAAAAACGGTCAAAATTACAAACTGAAACTAATAGACACGAAGCATGATCATATATCAATAATCATATAGGCGATTATCGAATGATGTTCGTTACGAAAACATTAACGTATTGAGCTACTCTATTTATATGCGAAGTTTAAAGATAACTCGTTGCTCCACAGACGTGATCGAGGGGGAAACGTCAAAGCTTCCGCGCTTCGCGCGAGAGGGGGAAACTGAATTCAGACAAAATTAATAGGGCTTATTTAGAGTCAAAACGATACAACAAATCGTGTTCTTTCTCTAATAATATAAGAAAACGTCAAAGCTTTCGCGCTTCGCGCGAGAGGGGGAAACTGAATTCAGATGAATAGGGCTTAATAAGATTCGAAAACGGTACGACCAATCGTCTTCCTTTCTCTATATTGTGATGAAACGCCAAAAATACCGCGCTTCGCGCGGAAGGGGAAAATTTCGTTTAGACGAGTCGAGAACGGTACGACGAATCGTCTTCTTTCTCTAATAATTTAAGGAAACGTCAAAGCTTCCGCGCTTCGCGCGATGGGGGGGGGGAACTGAATTCACACAAAATTAATAGGGCTTATTTAGAGTCGAAAACGGTAAAACGAATCGTGTTCTTTCTCTAATAATTTAAGGAAACTTCAAAGCTTCCGCGCTTCGCGCGAGAGGGGGAAACTGAATTCAGACAAAATTAATAGGGCTTATTTAGAGTCAAAACGGTACAACGAATTGTGTTCTTTCTCTAATAATATGAATAAACGTCAAAGCTTTCGCGCTTCGCGCGAGAGGGGGAAACTGAATTCAGATGAATAGGGCTTATTAAGAGTCGAAAACGGTACGACCAATCGTCTTCCTTTCTCTATATTGTGATGAAACGCCAAAAATACGGCGCTTCGCGCGGAAGGGGAAAATTTCGTTTAGACGAGTCGAGAACGGTACGACGAATCGTCTTCTTTCTCTAATAATTTAAGGAAACTTCAAAGCTTCCGCGCTTCGCGCGATGGGGGGGGGGAACTGAATTCACACAAAATTAATAGGGCTTATTTAGAGTCGAAAACGGTAAAACGAATCGTGTTCTTTCTCTAATAATTTAAGGAAACGTCAAAGCTTCCGCGCTTCGCGCGAGAGGGGGGATCTGAATTCACACAAAATTAATAGGGCTTATTTAGAGTCGAAAACGGTAAAACGAATCGTGTTCTTTCTCTAATAATTTAAGGAAACGTCAAAGCTTCCGCGCTTCGCACGAGAGGGGGAAACTGAATTCAGACAAACTTAATAGGGCTTATTTAGAGTCAAAACGGTACCACGAATTGTGTTCTTTCTCTAATAATTTAATGAAACGTCAAAACCTCCGCGCTTCGCGCGGGAGGGAGAAGCTTATTCAGATAAGGATTAAGAGTCGAGAACAGTACACCGAAACGTCTGCTTTGTCTCATAATTTAATAAAACGTCAAAGCTTCCGCGCTTCGCACGGAAGGGGGAGAAACTGAATTCAGACAAGGATTAAGAGTCGAGAACAGTACACCGAATCGTCTGCTTTTTCTCATGATTTAATGAAACGTCAAAGCTTCCGCGCTTCGCGCGAGAGGGGGCCCATCACCCACACCCCACTAATGAGCGCGTTTTTAAGTGATTCTCTTGCTCACTACCGCCCCTCCCTAAAATAAGATCCTAGCTCCGCGCCTGCATTAAAATATATAGCTATGATGCTGACTAAATTGAAGAAATAATTCGTATATTTATGTCGTCGAGGAAAATGACAATTTTGCGCATATGCAAGTACTATAGACAGTCCATAGGAAAAACAATTTAGCCTTCGGCCCCAGGTTTTATAGGGTTGAATTTGTAGATCTTGGACATTCAATTTTGTCGGTAATTGGTGGCTATTTTTGTCGGTAATTGTTGGCCTCTACACCCCCCCCCCCCCCCCCCACTGAAAAAGGTCTAGCGACGCCCCTGGCTTCACCCCCTCCCCATTACTGAGCTTACGCTACGCTATTGGCACGACAGAGGCATCATTTCTGTTGTTGACTCATGATTGTATCAGCGACGTGTCTTCTGAGAGTTTTAAACCGTATAAAAAGTGAATGAAAATATAGAGACTAAAGACTGCATGGTGCCTAATTCCCTCCCCATTACTGAGCTCACGCTACGCTACTGGCACGACAGAGGCATCATTTCTGTTGTTGACTCATGATTGTATCAGCGACGTGTCTTCTGAGAGTTTTAAATCGTATGAAAAATGAATCAAAATGTAGAGACTATAGACTGCATGGTGCCTAATTCCCTCCCCATTACTGAGCTTACGCTTCGCTACTGGCACGACAGAGGCATCAATTCTGTTGTTGACTCATGATTGTATCAGCGACGTGTCTTCTGAGAGTTTTAAATCGTATAGAAAATGAATGGAAATATTGAGACTGTTGAAAATACTGCACTTCAGTATATATGCTACCAGGTCGACCCTTTTCTAACCAATCCCGACCCAACTCTTCCCGGAGCACGTACGACTTCATGATCATTTTTTTCTCCAATTTGTTTTACAGAATAATTCATCATGAATGATACGGGTAACGCAACCACCTTTGAACTGTATTCGTCAGCCGAAAGATACATTGCCTCTGTATGTTACTCAATATGCGCCATCTTGATATTGGTGTGCAACGCATTCACCCTCTACATTCTGCAGACTTGCCAAAATGCTTTTCAGGAAAACACACGTCTGTTTTTCAAAGCATTGGCAATTGTTGACCTGTGCGGTGGTCTGTTTGGTGTTTCATACGACATAATTAACGTTTTTAGAACCACCATCATCTCGGCGATCCCCGGTCCTGTCTGCACTCTCCTGCCTACCCTATACTACTCAGTTTTCAACCAGACGCTTGCTTTACTTTGTTGTATCAATTTGGACCGTTTGATGACGATCGTTTGGCCATTGCGTTATCCGATATTGGCAACACCAAAACGTAAAAAATGTGCGCTCCTCTTTGCGCTAGTAATTCCTGTGTTATTCACGGTATTTATATGGCATATTCCGGGATTACCGAGCACAGAACTGGTCAGAACTTTCTGCAAATTAAACGGTAAAGACGTGCAATGGGGTGGCTGGGTTGACGCTAACACGAATGAGAGTGATAACTCGATAACAACAATTTTGGGTTTGATGTTTCTCCCTGCAGCCCTTACAACCATGATAACAACGTTCTGTAACGTTTGTATGATCTTCATCTCCTGCCGACATATTCGTAAGATGAACTTGAGAATTGTAGATCAACGGCGAATCAACAAACAGCAAAATGGCCAACACATCTTGAAGGGGGTGCGCACAGTTCTCGTAATCACCGTTTCCTGTTATGCTGGCATGGGGATATGGGGCTTTACTATTCTGTACATCACCCCCAGACTTGGGATTCCGGGGTACGCAGTCGCATTCATATTCTGCGGTGTCGTAGAACTTAGTACCCGATGGTGGAATTGCCTCATCTATCTTTCGACGAGTCAAACTTTTCGAGAACATGCGTCGAACACAATCAAGCGAATGTGCGGTAGAAGAAACAACCAACTCATCATCTAGCATTCAATACATATCTGAGGAAAGATGAAAAGGACAATTCCCTACATGATGATTTACAACTGCCCTGAACCAGATGACTAATTCTACACTGATCATCCTTTAAGATCCATTATCTAAATTGTACTCTTTATGTCAAAGGATAGTAATTCCCTAACGTCGTGGACATGATGCAATTTCGGCTCAGAAACATGCACCTAAAAAGCAGTTTTGACCAAACGGGATGAGGATGCATAGACAAACGTCTACGTTCATGACAACCTTCGTGAACCATTGTAACGAACATTCATGATAAATATCAGCAGGTTGATTGACATGACCAAAAGTCTTCTGTCTTACAAACCTTCACATTATATATGAGAAGGCTGACGAGACCAAAAGTCTTCTGTTTCATGTACCTCCATATCAAATGTGAGAAGACTGACGGGACCAAAACTCTTCTGTCTTACAAACCTTCACATTATATATGAGAAGGCTTACGACACCAAAAGCCTACTGTCTCGCGAACTTTTACATTAGATATGAGTAGGCGGACGAGACTAAAAGTCTTCTGCCTCGCGAACCTTTATATTAGCTGTGAAAAGGCTGACGAGACCAAAAGTCTACTGTCTCGCGAAGCTTTATAGTAGATATGAGAAGGCGGACGAGGCCAAAAGTGTTCTGTCTCGTGAGCCTTCATGTTAGATAAGCGAAGACCGACGAGACCAAAAGTCTTCTGTCTCGCGATCCTTTATATTAGCTTTGAGAAGGCTGACGAGACCAAAAGTTTACTGTCTCGCGAAGCTTTGTTTTAGATGTTTTCGGGCTGATGAGACCAGAAGTCTTCTTTTCTCGTGAACCTTCATATTAGATGTGAGTAGGCTGACGAGAGCAGAAGTCTCATGTCTCGTGAACCTTCATATTAGATGTGAGTAGGCTGACGAGAGCAGAAGTCTCATGTCTCGTGAACCTTCATATTAGATGTGAGTAGGCTGACGAGAGCAGAAGTCTCATGTCTCGTGAACCTTCATATTAGATGTGAGTAGGCTGACGAGAACAAAAGACTTCTGTCTCGTGAACCTTCATATTAGATATGAGCAGGCTGACGAGAGCAGAAGTCTCATGTCTCCTGAACCTTCATATTAGATATGAGTAGGCTGACGAGAGCAGAAGTCTCATGTCTCGCGAACCTTCATATTATATTTAAGAAGACTGAAAAGACCACAAGTATTTTATCTTGTGAACCCTCATATTAGATTTGAGAAGGCTGACGAATTCAAAAGAAATCCGTCTGGTGAACATTCGTAATAGATGTGAGAAGGCTGACGAGACGAAAAGTGTTCTGTCTCGTCAACCTTCATATTAGATTTGAAAAGGCTGACGAGGCAAAAAAATGTTCCGTCTAGCAAACCTTTATATTAGGTGCGAGAAGGCTGACGAGACCAACAGATTTCTGTCTCGCGAACCTTTATATCAGATATGAGATGGCTGACGAGACCAAAAGTCTGTCTCGCGAACCATTATAATATAAGTTTAGAAGTCATACAAAACGTGGCTTTTTTATCAAAATTTCTAAGCCCATTTTGACTGTATCTTTTTCTTCTTTTAGATGACTTATCCACATAATGGATGAGTTGCTGGAATGTTCGTCATCAATTATGATAAATGATATAAGGCTGTAAATATAACATTTAAATAAATATTTGTCTGATCATTGAAGTATTTTTTAAAGTGTTTGTGTTTGGGTCTCAAGCATGTCGGCTAGGCAGTGTACGGTTTCCAAATCTAGTCCTAATAGGCATACCTAGGGAAGGAGAGAGAGGCAGAGAAAGGGGGAAGAAATGAAGAAAGTGAAGTAGAAAAGTGAAAAGAGGGAGATTTAAAAAAAAGAGGGTGGAGACAAAGAGGAAGGAATTAAGAAGGTGAAGGAAAACAATGAAGAGAGAGGAAAGAGAGAAGAGGGAATGAAGATGGCGAAGAAGTATAATGAAAAGGAGGAGGAATATAATAACTAGAAGAATGAGAGAGAGAGATAGAGGAGGGAAGGAAGAGGGCAAATGAGAATAGTGAGAAGGAGGAGGGAGAGACAGAACATGAGAAATGTTATCCAAGTTAACCAGATTTTATATAAAAAGCAAAACTATTGGGAATCTGGTTTCTCAGGACTGCAATGTGTCTGACGAAGAATAAATCCAATCGTTTTATACAAATAAGATGGGTGCCCCAAATGTTTTTTAACCCTAAAAAGGGCCTTGGTGGTGGACTTTTTCCCGCGATAACTTCACGGATGTCTTTTTTTCATACCCAGTGCTTTCCTGAGCTTTAAGCCATGGGTCTCGCGCATCTCTTGACACAACATTCATAAACTTCGGAGCATCCAAAAACGGTCAAAATTACAAACTGAAACTAATAGACACGAAGCATGATCATATATCAATAATCATATAGGCGATTATCGAATGATGTTAGTTACGAAAACATTAACGTATTGAGCTACTCTATTTATATGCGAAGTTTAAAGATAACTCGTTGCTCCACAGACGTGATCGAGGGGGAGGAGGGGGGGGGCTAGAAAACCACTGGTTGTGAGATGGCCTAAATTACCCGGCCCTTTTAAAATTGCATTCTCTTGTATTTAATTAACTTTAAGTAAATGTTATTTTTTCTCATTCACCTTAACCTTGACTCCTTCCCCGGCGCAAGAAACAAATATTGCTTTGATTTTCAACGGAGCTGCAATAGTCGTGCGGGATCACACACAAAGTGGCAATATCTGAAGTGACAAAGTTGATGAACGTCTTCGTGTAACAGTCAACCCTATTGATTCGTTATAAATGATATCGCCTATATCTTATATCTTGACATCGTTTGAAGGAGTATGAATTAAGTAGCAATCTAGATCATTGATTGACTCACAAAATTGCAGACCCGGATATTCTAATTAACTTGGATGTTGCCTGTTGTGACAGTTGCCATGGAAACATATTGCATTGTCGCCCAAAAGCGGTAAATATTATGTTTAAACTGTTATCCTAGTTATGCCACCGAACCGACTCGAAGCCAACCACTTAGTGACAACACTTAAGCAATGTTAAGGTTTGTAATTTGTTGTTTGCTTGTGTTTGTATTGTCAATCTGATGTCGGTTAAGTCAGTGTGAACGAGGTATTATTACTTTTGCACACTGGGCAGTGCTTCACAAAACCGTCGTACATACAAGTTCACCGACACCGACATCCCATTGAAACATTTAATTTCAATGAGTGTCGACGAACTTGTGCTCAGGACGGTTTCGTAAAACGCTGCCCAGGACGATGCGATATAATGGTTCAAGATTTGATCTCACTATTTAACCATATATCACTCCAGTAAAAGACTTGCTTTTAGAGTTAACATAATTGTTTCCAAAACGGTGGTTGAGTCAAGTGTGAACGCCTACACAATTCCCCTGATAAAAAATGATATATTTCCAGAGAGGGGATAAGTAGCAACTTATAAAACCTTGGGGATTTGATATTATTACCCATCTCCTACAAAACGGGAAAACGTGCCCTCTCACAATCTTGATCACCAATCAACTATCCATTCGCGAGTCATTTTAATTTAGTGGATGATGTTTACTATGACAGTTGCCATGACACCAAACTAAAAAGCGGTTTTTAATGTGTTTGAATTATCACTTTACCTTGTCGAACATACCCCGCTATTTGGCGGTGCTACTGTCCCTACGTGTTGTATCCAGCATAGGGTAGAGCCGACACCCCCTCTGTTTGAAGGCCCCAAAGAAGAAAAAAGTAAGTACAACTTGCAGTTTGTTGACAACACGGGGGGTATATTGGTACATCCGCCGCCCCTTCACCCCTTCCCCGTTCCGACGAGGATTCCATCGACTCCTCGATCGTCCCCATCCCCGTTCCTCAAGTTCTGATTCTGTGCATGACGTGATTATATCATCCTCACATCATGTACCAGGATGTTCGCATTTTCTTTTATTATCGTCACATTTGCTTTATAGCATTTCATATCTGTTTAACATCACATCGCCGTTATCATACTGTATCTGATTCAGATTTACTTTTTTGGGTGCTTCGTCGTAAGATTTGCAAAAGAAATAGGAAACCCATAGGCAAGGGTAAGTTCTTTGATTATTGTAGTAAGAAATAAAAAGCAACAATCTGGTAACAACAATGTCAGGTTTGCAAAATAAATAGGAAACCAATTAATGTTAAGTTCCTTGATTATTTTAGTAAGAATGAAAATGCAACAATCCGGTAACAACAGTCTTCGTCGTATAATTTCAAAAGAAATAGGAAACCTATGAAGGGTAAGTTCTGAATGAAAATAGAGACTATTGAAAATATTGCATTTCAGAATATACCACGAGCCCGGCCCTTTGCCAACAAATCCCGACCCGAGTCTTCCCAGAGCACGTATGACTTCATGGTAATTTTTTTTTTTAATTGTTTTTCAGAATAAATCATAATGAATGAAACGGGTAATGCAACCAACTCTGAACTGTTTTCGTCAACCGAAAGATACATTACAGGTGTATTATACTCAATATGCGCCATCGTGATCTCGGTGAGCAACGCATTCACCCTCTACATTCTGCAGACTTGCCAAAACGCTTTTCAGGAAAACACACGTCTGTTTCTCAAAGCCTTGGCCATTGTTGACCTGTGCGGTGGTCTGTTCGGTGTTACATTGGACTTTAATCTCCTTTTTACAACCACCAGCAGCTCGGCTATCTCCGGTCACGTCTGCACTCTCCTGCCTTCCCTATACTACTCAAATTTCAATCAGACGCTTGCCTTACTTTGTTGTATTAATTTGGACCGTTTGTTGACGATTGTTTGGCCCCTGCGTTATCCGACATTGGCAACACCAAAACGCGCAAAATGTGCGCTCCTCTTCGCGCTAGTAATCCCTGTGTTATTTACGGTATTTCTATGGCCTATCCCGGGATTCCCGATTACAGAAGTGGTCAGAAGTTTTTGCGGATTTAACGATAGAGACGGACAACGGAGTGGCTGGGTTGACGCTACCATGATTGGGGGTGATATCTCAATAACAACAACTTTGAGTTTGATGATCCTCCCTTTCGCCCTTACAACCATGATAACAACGTTCTGTAACGTTTGTCTGATCTTCATCTCCTGCCGACATATTCGTAAGATGAACTTGAGAACTGCAGGTCAACAGCGAATCAACAAACAACACAATGGCCAAGACATCTTGAAGGGGGTGCGCACAGTTCTCGTCATCACCGTTTTCTGTTATGCAGGCATTGGGACTTGGGGCTTTATTATTCTGTACATCACCCCCAGACTTGGGATTCCGGTGTACAAAGTCCCATTCATAATCGGATGTGTCGTAGAACTTAGCACCCGATGGTGGAATTGCATCATCTATCTTTCGACGAATCAAACTTTTCGAGAACATGCGATGAAAACAATCAAGAAAATGTGCGGTAGACGAAACAACCAACTCAGGCGCAGATCCAGGATTTCTTAGGGATGGGGGCCCAAATTTGAAATAAATTTGAAATTTAGTGTGCTGAAATATGAAAATCGTGCCGGCAAATATTTTGCTCAGTGTGGGGTGGGGGGGTGGGGGGTAGTGAGCACTAATTTTTTTTTTTTTTGGTCCTCGAAAATTTGAAAAACTGTACCCCCCCCCCCCCCCTTGAGCGTCAGGGGGGCGGGCCCATCTCCAAACAAATGTAAAAATACACATTTTTTTCCCAGGGGGGGGGGGGGGGGCCGGGCCCCCCGGCCCTCCCCCCCCCCCCCCTGGATCCGCCACTGAACCAACTCATCATCTAGCATTCAATACATATATGTGGAAAGATGGAAAGGACAATACCCTTCATGATAATTCACAACTGCCATAAACCAGATGACTAATTCTACACTGCTTGATCATCCTTTAAGATCCATTATCAAAATTGTACTCTTTATGTCAAAGGATAGTAATTCCCTAACGTCGTGGACATGATGCAATTTCGACTCAGAAACAGGCACCTAAAAGGCAGTTGCGGGATCCGGATGCATAGACAAACGTCTACATTCATGACAACCTTCGTGAACTATCATTCTAGATGTCACGAACAATTCTGATAAATATCATCAGGCTGCTTAACATGACCAAAAGTCTTTTGTCTTGTAAACCTTCATATCAAATGTAAGAAGACTGACGAGACCAAAGTTTTCTTTCTTGTCAACCTTCATATTTGATATGAGAAGGCTGATGAGACCAAAAGTTTTCTGTCTCGCGAACCTTCATATCAAATGTGAGAAGGCTGACGAGACCAAAAGTCTTCTGTCTCACGAACCTTCATATTATATGTGAGAAGGCTGACGAGACCGAAAGTCTGTTGTCTCGCGAACCTTCATATCAAATGTGAGAAGACTGATGATAACAAAAGCCGTCTGTCTCACTAACCATTATATTAGATATGAGAAGACTGACAAGACCAAAAGTCTACTGTCTCGCAAATCGTTATATGTCATGTGTGAAGGCTGACGAGACCAAAAGACTTCTGTCTCGTGAACCTTTATATTATATGTGAGAAGGCTGACGAGACCGAAAGTCTGTTGTCTCGCGAACCTTCATATCAAATGTGAGAAGACTGATGATAACAAAAGCCGTCTGTCTCACTAACCATTATATTAGATATGAGAAGACTGAAAAGACCAAAAGTCTACTGTCTCGCAAATCGTTATATGTCATGTGTGAAGGCTGACGAGACCAAAAGACTTCTGTCTCGTGAACCTTTATATTAGATGTGAGAAGGCTGACGAGACCAAAAATCTTCTGTCTCACGAACCTTCATATTATATGAGAGAAGGCTGACGAGACCGAAAGTCTATTGTCTCGCGAACCTTCATATAAAATGTGAGAAGACTGATGATAACAAAAGCCGTCTGTCTCACTAACCATTATATTAGATATGAGAAGACTGACAAGACCAAAAGTCTACTGTCTCGCAAATCGTTATATGTCATGTGAGAAGGCTGACGAGGCCAAAAGATTCCTTCTCGTAAACCTAACTATGCGATTTGAGAAGGCTAACGAGACCATAAGTCTACTGTCTCGCAAACCTTTATATTAGTTGCTAGAAGGCTGACGAGACCAAAAGACTTCTGTCTCGCGAACCTTTATATTAGGTATGAGAAGGTTGACAAAACTTAAAGTGTCTTATCTTCTGAACCTTGATATTAGATTTGAGAAGGCTGACGAGACAAAAACTCTTCTGTCTCATGAACCTTCATATTAGATGTGAAAAGGCTGACGAGACCAACATATTCTGTCTCGCTAACCTTTATACTCTCATACTAGATGTCAAACGGTTGCCGAGACCCGAAGTATTTTGTCCCATGAACCTTTATAATATATAGATGTCAGAAGGTTTGACCCACTAAAAGTCTTTGGCCTTGTGAATATTTATACTGTAATTATGAAAATAATGACGATACCAAAAGTCTTAGCTCTCGTTAACCATCTAGCAGTAGATGACATAAGTTGATGAGACCGAAAGTCTTTGATTTTCCGAACGTTCATGATACTATTTGTATGAAGGCTGACGAGACAAAAACTCTACAGTGTCATGACAATTT
The DNA here is from genome assembly GCA_035222895.1 of Strongylocentrotus droebachiensis. Lineage (NCBI taxonomy): Eukaryota > Metazoa > Echinodermata > Echinoidea > Camarodonta > Strongylocentrotidae > Strongylocentrotus > Strongylocentrotus droebachiensis. The sequence continues at coordinate 358,132 of JAVYIG010000939.1, read as the reverse complement.
TTTAGAACATTGGCGAGATCGATAGCCATTGGTCTCGTCAAAATATCATACTTTCGGTCTTTGTGAACCATCTGCCTAAGACGATGTTCCCGCCACATGGAATTACGAAGGGATATGAAAATATGTTCAGCTTACAAGTGTTCACATCGGCCTATCGTTTCGAGCCTTGATCTTTGATTTAAATTTTGTTCATTTCACATGCTCGAAGGTATACAGAAAACAAAAAATATAAAAAAATAGCGAAAAATTACATCTGGAAACGTTTTTTTTTTAAAGGCAATAGTTTAGTTTCATTATTATTAATATTATTTTTGGGGGATATGAATGTATTGATGAATATACGCTTTATAAACAATTAAACAATCAAGTACAATCAATTGAAATAACATCGTAATATCCTTGACTTACTTTGACTTAAGCCGTCCACACCATCACTGGGATGTATGATGGCTTCTGTTTCACTATGGCTTGCCACACCTTCCTGTCTTCTGTGTGTTCCTTAGCCTGTCAAATCTGGTCACACCCATGATTCTCCTGAGGCATGCCATCTCAAAAGTGTGAAGTCTATTTTCATCGACCTTCTTTAATATAACATCCTTACATAAATCAAATAAAAAAAGGTTTCATTTTCTTGAATTACAACGTTAAAAAAATGCATAACCCTTTTTGTTTTACAATACTTTGCAATCTGTAAACGGTTATGGATAAATCTTTTGAAGATACAAAGAATGGAGACTTCGTGAAACATAAGTTTGTCTCTTTATGCTTGCCTAGATGTTAAATAAACTGCGTATTGTACATACATGATAAGAAAATTAAGACTTTTGAACATTTTAGTTTTTCAAGTCATAACCTTTAATTAAAACGAACTTGTCGAAAGAAAAATCAACATTGTAAAGTTTTTTAGCTATGTCTCCGAATCTTAACCAAAACAATCATCATATGAACATAAGGGATTGTTACATCATTTCCATCTGAATATATTAAACCTCTTTGGGATTAAATTGTGTAGCAACTTCAAATAGCATTCTGCTATTCTGTTTTCTTTCATATCTTGTAAATCAAATGACCATATTACTTTCCAATCAATTTGTTCCGCACTATTGATATTTCTTCCAATTTATCTTCAATTTTAGGTCTAAAATTGTTTTTCGTTTAGTTTTCACATTCCTTAAAAAATATTTCTGTAGCTTTATATTTTTTCCTGCGTTGTATCATATACCTGTCTAAAATCATTCCGTTTTCAAACTTTGGGAATCCCACCGGCTGTGAGGTGGCCTAAATAACCCGGCCCTTTTAAATTTCCTTCTTTCATATTTAAGTAATCTTTATAAATTATATTTTTCTCATTCACCTTAAAGGTAATACAAAGTTTTGGCGTGGGGTCATGAATGTGGTTCAAATGAACATATTGGAAGCATAGGCGATCCTACAATATTCAGTGATCGTTTCCGCGGTTGAAATCGAGTTTAAAGTTATGAAATTTTAAATAATAAACTGTTTATGTTGTATAGCTCCCTCTAAAGGTCAATATATTAATTAAGCTATAAACAATGTTTCTTGACTGAAATTGACCGATTAGCTATTCCCGTTTAGAAATTATATATCACAACTATATATTCTGAGATTTTCATGGTCGCAGCTACCATTGTACTGCCGTAGGCGCTATTTGAAATTTATCAAAATTTACCGGGAGCACCGGTAAATTTTTATATTCAATTTTTCTCGAAAGCAGAAGTGTTTTAGGGGCTAAATTTTCTAGTGCTTTTAATACATCGACAGGGGCATCCATCTATATCAAAATTGTAAAGAATCACTATCTACCAAATTTTCAAAATCCCCCAAAACTTTGTATTACCTTTAACACCAACTCCATCCCCGTCGCATGAAACAAGTATTGCTTTCACTTTCAACGGAGCTGCAATAGTTGTTCGGAATAAATAACAAGTATTGTTAATATTTGTAGTGACGAAGTTGATGAACGTCTTCGTGTAACAGTCACCCCCATTGATTCGCTATAAATTATACCGCCTACACTGTATATCTTGACATCGTTTGAAGGAGTATGAATGAAACACCAATCTAGATCATTGATTGACAAAGTTATTGATGATTTCACTCAGAAAATTGCGAATCCTGGTATTCTAATTAACTTGGATGATGCCTGTCGAGACAGTTGCCATGGCAACGTATTGCATTGCCGCCAAAAATGCGGTAGATATGTTTAAACTATCCAATTAAATAACGACAATTATCTTCCCTCTCGGCTTTGTAAAGTACTGGAGTGTGGCGTCGTACCGGCCTAGCTCTCGGGCAGGCGCGTACACAGGGTCTTTTTTAGGTCAGCCATTGGTATAATTTTTTTTTTTTTTTTTTTTTTTTTTAATAAAAAAACAAAAAACAAAAAACAAAACAAAGGGGGGGGGGGTTGGTTTTTTTTAGGAAACCCCCCCCCCCCCCCGCTTATTCAGCGGCTTGTTGAGTCGTTGCGAAATTTTCGGCCCGAGTAACTTGGCGCAAGTGAGATCTGGCAGTCTTGTAAAGATTGTCTGATGTTCAGTCATGCATGCAGAGATTCAAATGAAAATGGTACCTAAATGTACTGGGAGGATAACTCTATCAAGACATATCATGAAACCCATGCTTAATTATTCATAATTCAAACAATATAACTTTTAAAAAGTGGGACATTTTTTCTGACTCACTCTTTAGTTTTGTTTGAATTGTACATACGGTATGTGAAGGAATAAATGAGAGCTATATGCTCTCTCAATCAATAGTTATCATAGTTCAACCGCCGAACAGACTCAAAGCCGAGCGATACCTGACACAACTTTTGAGGTAAAGAAATTTATTTTGGGGTGTGTATTGTCAATCTGATGTCGGTCTGGTCAGTTTGACTGAGGTATTATTACTTTTGCACACTCGAAAGCGCTTTACAAAACCGTCGTAAATAAAAGTTCACCGAAACCGACATCGCATTAAAACAGGTGATAATTTTAACACGTGCATTTAATTTCGATGAGTTGTCGACGAACTTGTGCTCAGGACGGTTTCGTCAAACGCTGCCCAGGACGATGTGATATGTAAATTAAAATTTTTGATCTCCCTTCTGAACGTTTTTCCTCCTCTCGTGGTTTAAAATGATGTGGCAGTAAAAGACTTACTTTCAGAGTTAAAATAATGGTTTCCAAAACGGTGGTTGAGGCAAATCTGAACGCCTACACAATTCCCCTGATAGAAATGATATCTTTCCAGAGAGGGGATAAGTAGCAAGTTATGAAACCTTTGTGATTTGATATTACTTCCCTACTCCTACAAAACGGGTAAACGTTTCCTCTCAGAATCTGGAACACCACATCAACTATCTAATTTTGCGAATCACTTTAATTAACTGGATGATGTTCACTATGACAGTTGCCACGACACCACATTGTTACATTGCCTTGTCAAACAAGTCGCTGTTTCGGTGCTATTATCCGTACATGTAATATCCAGCAAAGGGCAGAACCGATATCCACCCCCCCCCCCCCCCCCCTCTCCCAAAGAAGGGCAACAAGACGGGGTGGGGGAGTTTCGCTACATCGGTAAATCCGCCGCTCCTCCACCCTTTTCCCGTTTCGTAGAGAATTCCATCGACTCCACGATCGACCGCCCCCTTTCGTCAAGTTCTGGATTATCCACTTATCCGGCTCTCTGATTCTCTTCCTGACTTGATTACATCATCCTCACGACGATGTTTGCATTTTCTTTCATTATCGTCACGTTTGCTTTACATTTCATATCTGTTTCACATCACATCAGCGTTGTCATACTTTATCTGATTCAGATTTTATTTCGGGTGCTCCGCCGTAAGATTTGCAAAAGAAATAGGAAACTGATAGTTAATGGTAAGTTCTTTGATTATTTTAGTAAAAATGTAAATGCAACAATCTCGTAACAACAATCTTTGTCGTATGATTTGCAAATCAAATAGGAAAACAATTAGAGGTAAGATAATTCTTTGATTATTAAAAAGCAACTATCTGGTTACAACAATCTTCGTCGTAAGACTTTCAAAAGAAATAGGAGACCTATTAAAGGAAAGTTCTGAATGAAAATATACACTATTAAAAATGGTGCCCTTCAGTATATGCCACACAGTTACAATTTTTGTGAACAATTTGTTTAAAAGTTTAAACAACCTCGGATTAACGGGTGACCTGATCTGAGAGTTGTTTAAAATGTTAAACATCTCGAGTTGTTTAAAGTTTAAACACTTAGTTGATCAACATTTTGAACAGCTTGTTTAAAATCACAATTTAAACAACCGGTGTTGTTTAAAGACGGTTGTTTAAAAAGGAGCTGTTGTTCAGTGGGGGTTGTTTACACCAACTGGGTTGTTTAAAGAAAGTTGTTTAAAAAGGAGCTGTTGTTCAGTGGGGGTTGTTTACAACAAAAGGGTTGTATAATGGGGTATAATTTGGGTTTGATACTCTGAATAAGTGCACCACTACTTCTGGGTCTCTATATAGGTATATGAAGACTAAAAATATGGTAGGGTAATTCTGCAATTTATAAATTAGCGCCAAAACAGTGCCCATTTTGCATGAGCGCGCATGCACACACGTATAAACTGCATATATAGGGATGCATGCAATCTCTATTGCAAGGAATTTAGCACACGTTATAACCGAGTGCGCGATCAGTGCCGCACTGCATGACGCGACGATTTTAAGTCTACCTTTATTCTGACATTTGCGTACAGATACTGAAAATTTTAACTGTGAACTTACGCTATAAGTAAAAAACTTCAAATTGGTTAATAGAAAAGTGATTTCAATTAAGCCATTGAAGTCACTTAGAAGCGCGTCGGTAGCTTGGTCGGCCATGATGTGAAATAAAGCTTTCAGCCAACGCGCACTTTACTGGCACGTGACACATGACGTCATATGTAAACAACACTGTCTAAAAGCTCTCGTATAGTAAATATAGCAGTCATTAAATTTTAAACAGCGAATGTTTAACAAAATTATTTTCGTTTCGAGCAACATTGTTTACAATTTGTTCAACTGTTGTTTAAAATAGTGTACAACTGTAAGTGAACATCACTTTTTTAAGCAGCGTTTTTACTGTGCACCAGCCCGGCCTTTTCCAACAAATCCCGGCCCAACTCTTCCCGAAGCACGACTTCATGATTATTTCTTTCCCCCAATTGTTTTGCAGAAAATTCATGATGAATGATACGGACAACCGTCCAAACCCCGAACTGTTTTCGTTAGCTGGGAGATACATTACCGGTGTATTGTACTCAATATGTGCCATCTTGATCTGTGTGTGCAACGCATTCACCCTCTACATTTTGCAGAGTTGCCCAAACGCTTTTCAGGAAAACACACGTCTCTTCTTCAAAGCATTGGCCATTGTTGACCTGTGCGGTGGACTGTTTGGTGTTTTCTGGGACTCTAATATCCTTTTTACAACCAAAACCATCTCGTCGATCCCCGGTCATGTTTGCACTCTCATGCCTACATTATACTACTCAGTTTTCAACCAGACGCTTGCCTTACTTTGTTGTATCAATTTGGATCGTTTGTTGACGATCGTACGGCCTTTGCGTTATCCGATATTGGCAACATCAAAACGAGCTAAATGTACGCTCTTCTTCTCGCTAGTAATCCCTGTGTTATTCACGGTATTTCTATGGCCTATCCCAGGACTCCCGAGTACAGAAATGATCAGGTTTCTTTGCGGATTGAACGGTACAGACGTACAATGGAGTGACTGGGTTCAGGCTAACATGAACGGGAGTGAACCCTCGAAAACAATAACTTGGAGTTTGATGTTCCTCCCTGCAGCCCTTACAATATTGATAACAACGTTCTGTAACGTGTGTCTGATCTTCATTTCCTGCAGGCATATTCGTAAGATGAACTTGAGAACTACAGGTCAACAGGGAATCGACAAACAACGCAATGGCCAAGACATCTTGAAGGGGGTGCGCACAGTTCTCGTATTGACCGTTTTCTGTTATGCGGGTATGGGGATATTGGGCTTTAATATTCTGTACATCTTCCCCAGACTGGGGCGACCGGGGGTCACAGTCCCATACGTAATCGGATGTGTCGTAGAACTGAGCACCAGATGGTGGAATTGCCTCATCTATCTTTCGACTAGTCAAACTTTTCGAGAACATGCGACGAAAGCAATCAAAAGATTGTGCGGTAGAAGGAACAACCAACTGATCATCTAGCGTTCGATTCATATCTGTGGAAAGATGAAAGGACAATATCCTCCATGACTGATTTATAAATGTCATGAAGTAGATGACTACTTCTACACTGCTTGATAATCATTTAAGATCCATTATCACAATCGACCTCTTTATGTCAAAGGATAGTAATTCCATAACGTCGCGGATATGATGCAATTTCAACTCAGAAACATGCGCCAAAAAGGCAGTCTTTACCATTCGGGATGCGGATGCATAGAAAAACATCTTCCTTCATGACAACATTCGTGAATTATCATTCTAGATATCACGAACATTCATGATAAATATCAGAAGGTTGATTGACATGACCAAAAGTCTTCTGTCTCGTGAACCTTCATATTTGACATGAGAATGCTGACGGAACAAAAAGTCTATTATCTCGCATACCTTTATAATAGATGTGAGAAGACTGACGAGACCAAACGTGATCTGTCTCGCGAACCTTTATATTATGTGAGAAGACTGACGAGACCAAAAGTGATCTGTCTCGTATAAACCTTCATATTAGATATGTGAAGGCTGACGAGACCAAAATTATACTGTCCTGCGAACCTTTATATTAGCTGTGAGAAGGCTGACGAAACCAAATGTCTACTGTCTTGCGAACATTTATATTAGATGTGAGAAGGCTGACGAGACCAAAAGTCTACTTTCTCGCGAACCTTTATAATAGATGTGAAAAGGCTGACGAAACCAAATGTCTACTGTCTCGCGAACATTTATATTAGATGTGAGAAGGCTGACGAGACCAAAAGTCTACTGTCTCGCGAAACTTTATAGATGTGAGAAGGCTGACGAGACCAAAAGTCTACTGTCTCGCGAACCTTTATATTTGATGTGAGAAGGCTGACGAGACCAAAAGTCTACTACCCTGCGAACCTTTATAGATGTGAGAAGGCTGACCGCTGACGAGACCAAAGTCGTCTGTCTCGCGAACCTTTATACTCTTGTTCTATATTTCAGACGATTGCCGAGACCAAAAGTATTTGGTCTCACGAAGCTTCATACTACATGTCAGAAGGTTGACTACACTAAAAGTCTTTAATGATATTAAATTTTCATACTATAATTGTGAGAATCATGATGAGACCGAAAGTCTTCGGTTTCCGAACTTCCATGATACTATTCGTATGAAGGCTGACAAGACTTTCTTTGACAAGATCAACATCCATTGGTCTCGTCAACGTTTTCATACTTAATGCCTTTGTGAATCATCTGCCAAGAGGAAGTCCCCGCGACAAAACATTGCCAAGGGGTTCTGTCAGCTCACAAGTGTTCACATCAACCGACCATTTTGAACTTTCAATAAAAATAATAATTCTGTCAGACGTGACTATTAAGTGTTATCCTTGGAAATCCCAGTAGACCATGTCAGTCTGGTGAACGCTCACAAAAGTTGTTAGAAGGAACACGAGACTGACGTATCGGTCCGATGGACTGTCGGTCTCCCGGACTGTAGCCATGTTATTCAATGAAGTGATGTGATGATAACTACTTGTAGTCACAATCTGCCTGAGATCCGCGAGAAAAATTATGTTCATGAAAATTGTTTCTTAATTAATATAGGCCTATTTAGCACTTAGAGACTTCGGTGGTAAGCGCTTTATAAGCAACGTTTGTATTATTAATATTGTTTATTATTTATTACTTATTGTCTAAGACCATAATGATTTCATGTAAGTTTGATTGCTTCATTGAATGCTATTTTTGTAAATATATTTTTCTTCATGTAGGCCTTTTAGGCCTTCATCAATTTGTTCATGCGTTATCGATATTTACATTAAGTGCTGGTGTTACATATATCTCACACAAAAATCTGCCTTTCATCAAAACATTCTGAGCTCCCTTTCAACCCCTAAAGAATGTATTTTTTGTCTTTCAGATGACTTTTCCACAGAGTGGATATTTAGTGAACCTTATCATTTGAGAAAAGTCGAGTTGCTAGAATCTTCGTTATCAATAATAATAAATATTATAAGGCTGTAAATACAACATAACAAATAATATTTGTCTGATCTTTGAAGTATTTTTTAAAGTTTTTGTGTTAGCGTCTCAGGCATGTCGTGTTAATCATTGTACTCTTTCTTAATCATAGGGAGGAAGAGAGTGAGAGAGAGAGAGAGAGAGAGAGTGGGGGAGAGAGAGAGGATGAAGGAAGGTGAAGGAGAATAGTGAGAAGGACGAGGGAGAGAGAGAACATAATACATTTTATCCATTAACCAGATTTCATATAAAAAGCATGACTCTTGAGAATCCGGTTTCTCAGGACTGCAATTTGTCTGACAAACAATAAATCCAATCGTTGTATACAAATAAGATGAGTGATACAAACCGTTTTAACCGAAAAAAGGGCCAGGCAGTGAAGTCCAACCGTTGTATTTTTTTTCCGCGATAACTTCATGGATTTTTTTCCTTCGAACCCCGTGCTTTCATGAGCTTTAATCCATGAGTCTAGCGCATCCCTTGACATAGCATTCATAACATTCGGAGCATCTAAAAACCTGTCAAAATTACAATCTGAAACCAATACACTAGAAGCATATGAATACTCATATAGGTGATTATTAAAAAGCGCTGTAAGTTTTGAAAACATGAACGTATTGAGTTACTCTATTTACGTTCCAAATTTCAAGATAACTCGTTGCCCCACAGTCGAGATCGAAGGGGAGGAGGGGGGGGGGCTATAATTCCACTGGTTGTGAGATGGCATAAATAACCAGGCCATTTTAAATTTAATTCTTTTATATTTGATTAATATTTGTAAATCTTATTTCTCATTCACCTTAACACCAACTCCATCCCTGGCGCAGGAAACAGGTATTGATTTCACTTCAACGGAGTTGCAATAGTTGTGCGGAATTAAACAAAAATGTTAATATCTGAAGTAACACATTTGATGAACGTCTTCGTGTAACAGTCAACCCTATCTGTCCGTTATAAATGTTATCGCCTACATTGTATATCTTGACATCCTTTGAAGAAGTATGATTTAGGTAGCAATCTAGATCATTGATTGACTCACAACATTGGGTATTCTATTTAACTTCAATGTTGCCTGTTGTGACAGTTGCCATGAAAATGTATTGCATTGTCACCCAAAAGCGGTAGATATATGTTATAACTATTATTCTCGTTATACCTACTCGAAGCCGACCAATAAGTGACAACACTTCAGCAATTTTGAGGTAATGTATTTATTTTGGTGTGTGTATTTTCAGTCTGATGTTAATCCAGTCAGTGTCACGATGGATGAGGTAGTATTACTTTTGCACACTGGGCAGTGCTTCACAAAACCGTAGTACATACAAGTTCACCGACACCGACATCCCATCGAAACAGGTGTTAATTTGAACACGTGCATTTCATTTCGACGAGTTGTAGGCGAACTTGCTTTCAAGATCATTTTGTGAAACGCTGCCCAGGACGATGCGATATATAAATTCAAACTTTGATCTTCCTATTGAACCATATCACTCCTCTTGTGGTTTTAAACGATGTGGCAGTAAACGACTTACTTTAAACTAACAAGCCCTGGTTAACCTAATGGTTTCAAAAATGGCGATCGAGTCGAGTGTGAACGCCTACACAATTTCCCAGATAGAAAATGATATCTTTTCAGTAGTATACAAATAATACACATCATTGAGGGCATTAGTATGAATTACCCACTCAAGGTACCTTTTGAACAGTCTAACACGCCCGAGGTGGTAGCCGAAGGTGTTTGGACTGTTTTGAAGGTACCGAGTGTGTGTAATTTTACTAATGCCCGAACAAAATGATGTGTATTATTTTGGTTATAAAATGATGTTTTAATACATGATTTTACTAATGACTGGTCATTAGAATTGGATAAAAACCGGTCATTATCCAAATTACGCGTTAGGCAAAATAAATGCCTGGTCACGTGTACGCTTTCAACCAATCATTGCATTAGGATCCACGTCATCATCTTATAATACGCTCTGAACCAATCATTTGAGTAGGATCCGCTTCATCATCTTATAACACAACATGGGGAAACATTCCCTCTCACAATCTGGAACACCACATCAACTATCAATTTCGAATCACTTTAATTAGCTGGATGATGTTCATCATGACAGTTACCATGACACCGAACAAAGCGGGTAATGATGTGTCTAAATTATTACTTTACATTGACAAACAAGTCGCTGTTACGGTGCTCCATTTATTATCCCTACGTGTTGTATTCAGCACAGGGGAGAGCCGATATATTGCCTCCTCTCCCCTCCCCCTCTTCAAAACCGTGGAGAAGTCAATACATGACACCTTTTTGTCACGTTTTTGATACGCCATTTCGTTACGGCTCTCGGATAGTCTGCCTGGCGTGATTATATCATTCTCACATCATGTACCAGGATGTTCGCATTTTCTTTTATTATCGTCACATTTGCTTAACATTTCATATCTGTTTAACATCACATCGCCGTTATCATACTGTTTATGATTCAGATTTACTTGTGGGTGCTTCGTCGTAAGATTTGCAAAAGAAATAGGAAACCCATAGGTAAGCGTAAGTTCTTTGATTATTGTAGTAAGAAATAAAAAGCAATAATCTGGTATTACATTGTCAGGTTTGCAAAATAAATAGGAAACCAATTAATGTTAAGTTCTTTGATTATTTTAGTAAGAATGAAAATGCAACAATCTTGTAACAACAGTCTTCGTCGTATAATTCCAAAAGAAATAGGAAACCTATAAAGGGTAGGTTCTGAATGAAAATAGAGACTATTGAAAATATTGCATTTCAGAATATACCACCAGCCCGGCCCTTTTCCAACTAATCCCGACCCGAGTCTTCCCAGAGCACGTACGACTTCATGATAATTTTATTTTTTCAAATTGTTTTTCAGAATAAATCAGAATGAATGAAACGGGTAATGCAACCAACTCTGAACTGTTTTCGTCAACCGAAAGATACATTACAGGTGTATTATACTCAGTATGCGCCATCGTGATCTCGGTGAGCAACGCATTCACCCTCTACATTTTGCAGACTTGCCAAAACGCTTTTCAGGAAAACACACGTCTCTTTCTCAAAGCATTGGCAATTGTTGACCTGTGCTGTGGTCTGTTTGGTGTTACATTGGACTTTAATCTCCTTTTTACAACCACCAGCAGCTCGGCGATCCCCGGTCACGTCTGCATTCTCCTGCCTACATTATACTACTCAGTTTTCAACCAGACGCTTGCTTTACTTTGTTGTATTAATTTGGACCTTTTGTTGACGATCGTTTGGCCATTGCGTTATCCGATATTGGCGACACCAATACGGGCGAAATGTGCGCTCTCCTTCGCGCTAGTAATTCCTGTGTTATTTACGGTATTTCTATGGCCTATCCCAGGATTACCGAGCACAGAAATGGTCAGAACTTTTTGCAAATTAAACGGTAAAGACGTGCAATGGAGTGACTGGGTTGACGATAACACGAATGAGATTGATAACTCGATAACAACAATTCTGGGTTTAATGTTCCTTCCTGCAGCCCTTACAGTCGTGATAACAACGTTCTGTAACGTTTGTCTGATCTTCATCTCCTGCCGACATATTCGTAAGATGAACTTGAGAATTGGAGGTCAACAGCGAGTCAACAAACAACGCAATGGCCAAGACATCTTGAAAGGGGTGCGCACAGTTCTCGTAATCACCGTTTTCTGTTATGCAGGCATTGGGACTTGGGGCTTTATTATTCTGTACATCACCCCCAGACTTGGGATTCCGGTGTACAAAGTCCCATTCATAATCGGCTGCATCGTAGAACTTAGCACCAGATGGTGGAATTGCATCATCTATCTTTCGACGAGTCAAACTTTTCGAGAACATGCGACAAAAACAATCAAGCGAATGTGCGGTAGCAGAAGCAACCAACTCATCATCTAGCATTCAATACATATCTGAGGAAAGATAAAAATGACAATTCCCTCCACGATGATTTACAACTGAACCAGATGAAAAATTCTACACTGATCATCCTTTAAGATATATTATCTAAATTGTACTCTTTATGTCAAAGGATAGTAATTCCCTAACGTCGTGGACATGATGCAATTTCGGCTCAGAAACATGCGCCTAAAAAGCAGTTTTGACCAATCGGGATGAGGATGCATAGACAAACGTCTACCTTCATGACAACCTTCGTGAACCATCAGACCATATCAACAATAACAGAAGGCTGACGAGACAAAAAGTCTCCTGTCTCGTGAACCTTCATATTTGATGTGAGAAGGCTGACGAAACGTTGCCTTTTATCAAAAAAATCTAAGCCCCTTTCAAACCCGATATAATGTATCTTTTTCTTCTTTTAGAAGACTTTTCCACATAGCGGATAATTAGGGAGCCCTATTATTTGTCAAAAGTCGAGTATCTATAACGTTTGTCCTCAATTACGATAAATTATATATGGCTGTAAATAAAACATTCAATATTTTATTGGATTCCAAAACGGTGGTTGAGTCAAGTGTGAACGCTTACCCCATTTCCCTGATAGAAATGATACCTTTCCAGAGAGGGGATAAGTAGCAACTTATAAAACCTTGGTGATTTGATATTACAACCCATCTCTTACAAAACGGGAAAACGTGCCCTGTCACAATCTTGAACACCAATCAACTATCCATTCGCGAGTCATTTTAATTTAGTGGATGATGTTTACTATGACAGTTGCCATGACAAACTGTTCTCCGAGCTAAAAAGAGGTTAATGTGTTTGAATTATTACTTTACCTTGTCGAACAAACCGCTCTAATTTGATGTGCTATTGTCCCTACGTGTCATATCTAGCATAGGGTAGAGCCGACATTACCCCACCCCCACCTGTTTGAAAGCCCCGAAGAAGAACAAAGTAAAATACAACTTGCGCTTGGTCGAAACCAAGGGGGGGTGCTACATAGGTACATCCGCCGACCCTTCACCCCTTTACCGTTCATACGAGGATTCCATCGAATCCTCGACCGTCCCCACCCCCGTTCGTCAAGTTCTGGATTTGCCATTTACCAGGCTCTCTGATTCTCTGCACGACGTGATTATATCATTCTCACATCATATACCATGATGTTCGCATTTTCTTTTATTATCGTCACATTTGCTTAATATTTCATATGTGTTTAACATCACATCGCCTTTATCAAACTGTATCTGATTCAGATTTACTTTTGGGTGCTTCGTCGTAGCATTTGCAAAACAAATAGGAAATTAATAGTTAAGGGTAAGTTCCTTGATTATTGGTAAGAATTAAAAAGCAACAATCTGACCACAACAATCTTCGTCGTTTAATTTCAAAAGAAACAGAAAACCTATAAAGGGTAAGTTCTGAATAATAATAGAGACTACTGAAAATATTGCACTTCAGAATATACCACCGGCAAGCTAGCCCTTTTCCAACAAATATCGACCCGTGTCTTCCCGGAGCACGTACGATTTAATGATAATTTTTTTTCCCAAATTGTTTTTCAGAATAATTTATAATGAATGAAACGGGTAATGCAACCAACTCTGAACTGTTTTCGTCAGCCGAGAGATACATTGCCTCTGTATTTTACTCAATATGCGCCATCTTGATCTCGTTAAGCAACGCATTCACCCTTTACATTTTGCAGACTTGCCAAAATGCTTTTCAGGAAAACACACGTCTGTTCCTTAAAGCACTGGCCATTGTTGACCTGTGTGGTGGACTGCTTGGTGTTTCATTGGATTTTAATCTCCTTTTTACAACCACCACCAGCTCGGCGATCTCCGGTCACGTCTGCACTCTCCTGCCTGCTCTATACCGATCGGTGTTCTATCAGACGCTTACCTTACTTTGTTGTATCAATTTGGACCGTTTGTTGACGATCAGATGGCCCTTGCGTTATCCGATATTGGCGACATCAAAACGGGCGAAATGTGCGCTCGTCGTTGTGTTAGTAATCTCTGTGTTATTTACGGTAATAGAATGGCCTATCCCGGGATTCCCGAGCACAGAAACGCTCAGAAGTTTTTGCGGATTGAACGATAAAGACGGGCAATTGAGTGACTGGGTTAACGCTAACATGATTAGGAGTGATATCTCGATTACACCATCTTGGAGTTTGACGTTTCTCCCTGCAGCCCTTACAATGGTAATAACAACGTTCTGTAACGTTTGTCTGATCTTCATTTCCTGCCGACATATTCGTAAGATGAATTTGAGAATTGCAGGTCAACAGCGAATCAACAAACAACGCGATGGTCAAGACATCTTGAAGGGGGTGCGCACAGTTCTCGTAATCACCGGTTTCTGTTATGCAGGCATGGGGACATGGAGCTTGTATATTCTGTACATCAACCCCAGAATGGGGCGACCGGGGAACGCAGTCCCATTTATATTCTGCAGTGTCGTAGAACTTAGCACCAGGTGGTGGAATTGCCTCATCTATCTTTCGACGAGTAAAACCTATCGAGAACATGCGACTAAAACAATCAAGAGAATGTGCGGTAGCCGAAACAACCAACACATCATTTAGCATCGATTTATATCAGATATTAGATTCTGTGGAAAGGTGAAAAGGACAATACACTCCATTATGATTTACAACTGTTCTGAACCAGATGACTACTTCTACACTGGTGATCATCCTTTAAGATCCACTAATAACAATTCCCTAACGTCGCGGACATGATGCAATTTCAACTCAGAACATGCGCCAAAAAAGCTTGACCATACGGTATGCGGATGCAGAGACTAACGTCTACCTTAATGACAACCTTCGTGAACCATCAGACAATATCAAAAATAACAGAAGGTTGATTGACAAGACCAAAAGTCTTCTGTCTCGTGAACCTTCATATTTGATATGAGAAGGCTGACGAGACCAAAAGTCTTCCGTCTCGCGGAGCTTTATATTAAGCCTGAGAAGGCTGATGAGACCAAAAGTCTACTGTCTCGCAAACCTTTATATTAGCTGTGAGAAGGCTGACGAGAACAAAAGTCTAGTTTCACGTGAAGCTTTATGTAAGATGTGAGAAAACTGACGACACCAAAAGTCTTCTGTCTCGCGAATCTTTATATTTGATGCGAGAATGTTGACGAGACCAAAAGTCTTCTGTCTCGTGAACCTTCATATTACATTTAAGAAGACTGATAAGAATAAAAGTATCTTATCTTGGGAACCCTCATATTCTAAATGAGAAGGCTGGCGAGACCAAAAGTCTTCTGTCTCGCAAACCTTTATATCAGGTGCGAGAAGGCTGGCGAGGCCAACATACCTCTGTCTCGCGAACCTTTATGTTAGATATGAGATGGCTGACGAGACCAAAAGTCTGTCTCGCCAACCTTTATATTCGATGTTAGAAGGCTGACGAGACCTAAAGTCTTCCGTCTCGCAAAGCTTTATATCAGATGTGAGAAGGCTGACGAAACGTTGCCTTTTATCAAAACATTGTAAGCCCCTTTCAACCCCGATACAGTGTATCTCTTTCTTCTTTTAGATGACTTTTCCACATAGCAGATATTTAGGGACCCCTATTATTGGTCAAAAGTCGAGTTGTTAGAATGTTCGTCATCAATTATAATAAATGATATAAGGCTGTAAATTAAACATAAAAATAATTATTTGTCTGATCGGTGAAGTATTTTTTAAAGTGTTTGTGTTTGGGTCTCAAGGATGTCGTGCTAATCATTGTACGGTTTCCAAATCTAGTCCTAATAGGCATACTTATGGTCACAACTCAGAGCGGCGACCGACCGATTTGTAGCCTCCTCGGTTGCCGCTGGAATTTAGGCACCGCCCAACGAATTTTGGAGAAGTCGAGCAGGCTGTAGAGCCCCAGCGATGCCTGGACGGTTCCCTGTCGATTTTCCGTCGGTCTCAGGTCGATTTTAGGTCAAAACTGGGCGGAGAGCTTCTCCTCTCGGCGTCCCGGCAGTGACCGACTGATAACCAATCGATTCGCCTATATTGTATGTCTTGACATCGTTTGAAGAAGTATGATTTAAGTAGCAATCTAGATCATTGATTGACTCACAAAATTGGGTATTCTAATTAACTTCAATGTTGCCTGTTGTAACAGTTGCCATGGAAACAAATTGCATTGCTGCTCAAAAGCGGCAGACATATTTATGTTTAAACTATGATCTTCGTTATACCGCGAACCCGACTCGAAGCCGACCCATTAAGTGACAACACTTTAGCAATGTTGAGGTAATGTATTTATGTTGGTATATCTATTGTCAGTCTGATGTCGGTTTAGTCAGTGTGACTGAGGCAGGCGCGCCGGAAGCAGTTTGGGATTGGGGGGGCAAACATTCCAGGGGGCTCACCTTCCAGGGGCAGTGACGTAACGAGCAAAAATGTTTGGAAGGGGGGGGGGCAGAAGAAAAATCTGCATCACCATCACTCTTACACGTTACAAACGTTTTTCAAAGTGGATTATTAAAAATCAGGTAGAGCGTAAAATGGCGTGGGGTCCAGGGCCTGGGCCCCGGTAGGGGGTCAAGGGGCTGAGCCCCCAGAAGTTTACGGGTCTTAGGCATTTAAATTATGGTCAAATAAGCATATTTATATACCTTATTTGTGACACTGGCAGGCCACTAATTGGCGGAGAGTCCAGGGAGCAGAGCCCTCGGAAGCTCGGGGGTTTTAGGTATTTAATAACGGTCAGATGAGCATACAGGGGACCGCCTTAGGGCCCTTGGTGGGGTCTGGGGGCGGAGCCCCCGTAAGCTCTGGGGTTTTAGACATTTAATTACGGTCAGATGAGCATCCAGGGCCCCGCCTTAGGGCCCTTGGTGGGTTCCAGGGGGCAGAGCCCCCGGAAGCTCAGGGGTTTTAGGTATTTAATAACGGTCAGATGAGCATACAGGGGACCGCCTTAGGGCCCTTGGTGGGGTGTGGAGGCTGAGCCCCCTTAAGCTCTGGGGTTTTAGACATTTAATTACGATCGGATGAGCATCCAGGGCCCCGCCTTAGGGCCCTTGTTGGGGTCCAGGGGGCAGAGCCCCCGGAAGCTCGGGGGTTTTAGGCATTTAATTACGTTCAGATGAGCATCCAGGGCCCCGCCTTAGGGCCCTTGGTGGGATTCCAGGGGGCAGAGCCCCCGGAAGCTCGGGGGTTTTAGGTATTTAATTACGGTCAGATGAGCATACAGAGGACCGCCCTAGGGCCCTTGGTGGGGTCTGGGGGTTGAGCCCCCGTAAGCTCTGGGGTTTTAGACATTTAATTACGGTCAGATGAGCATCCAGGGCCCCGCCTTAGGGCCCTTGGTAGGGTCCAGGGGGCAGAACCCCCGGAAGCTCAGGGGTTTTAGGTATTTAATAACGGTCAGATGAGCATACAGGGGACCGCCTTAGGGCCCTTGGTGGGGTCTGGGGCGGAGCCCCCGTAAGCTCTGGGGTTTTAGGCATTTAATTACGGTCAGATGAGCATATTTTGATACCTCATTTGTAACATTGGCAGGTCACTTTTTTTTTTTTCTCTCTTTTTTTCTTTTTCTCTGTAACAAACTTTTTCAACAATTGAGGGTGGCACGAGTCCCCGAGCCCAGCCATTCTGCAGACCCTAACATAAATGCTTCTAAATAAGCATATTTTTCGCCCGACTGTAAATTTGGGAATTTCTAATTTTCCAACAAACGCATAAAAAGGTATGACTTACACAAAAAATGAGAAAATATACCGGAAAATCATGTCATTTCAGCAACATTTGTAAATCACTATCGAATAAAAAAAAATACCCCCCCCCCCCTCCCATCAGTACGCCAGCGTTCAGGGGCTCATAAGCTTCTCACCCCTATAACAAAAAAACAGACACGCTTTCCCATTCTCTCGAAATATGTCCACGATATGCGTTTATCGCTATTATAAAAACCTCCATTGATAAATATAGGTAGCATGCGCAATGTTTAGGAAATTTCATTCCTGCTAACTTTCCTTTTCTTTGAATGGAATTTCATACGTCATTTAATTCAGGTTTTTATTATTGTTATGTTCTTTTGGGTTAAAAATACAAACCATCTTTACTCCTTTACTGCTTTTTTTTTTTTTTTGAGGGGGGGGGGGGGCGTTTTTGGGGGGCAAAAATGCGTTTTGCCCCCCCACTTTTTTGATTGGGGGGGCAGCTGCCCCCCCTGCCCCCCCACTTCCGGCGCCTATGGACTGAGGTATTATTACTTTTGCACACTGGGCAGTGCTTTACAAAACCGTCGTTTATACAAGTTCGCCGACACCGAAATAACATTGAAACACGTGTTAATTTGAACACGTGCATTTAATTTCGATGAGTTGTCGACGAACTTGTACTCAAAAATGTTTCGTGAAACGCTGCCCAGGAAGATGCGATATATAAATTCAAACCTTTGATCTCTATGTTGAACCATCTTTAATTTTTTTAAACGATGTGGCTGCTTGTGGCAGTAAAAGATTTACTTTTGCGTTAACATAAATGGTTTACCAAAACGGTGGGGTGAGTCAAGTGTGAACGCCTACACAATTCCCCTGATAGAA
Source organism: Strongylocentrotus droebachiensis (assembly GCA_035222895.1). NCBI lineage: Eukaryota > Metazoa > Echinodermata > Echinoidea > Camarodonta > Strongylocentrotidae > Strongylocentrotus > Strongylocentrotus droebachiensis. The sequence goes on along the minus strand of JAVYIG010000939.1, from coordinate 339,401 downwards.
AATGATATCTTTCCAGAGAGGGGATAAGTAGCAAGTTATAAAAACCTTTGTGATTTGATATTACGTCCCTCCTCCTATAGGAAAAAATTATTGAATTTGCGAATTACTTTAATTAACTGGATGATGTTCACCATGACAGTTGCCATGACACCTAACAGGCGGGTAATGATGTGTCCTAATTATTACTTTACCTTGGATAACAAGTCGCTGTTTCGGTGCTACATGTATTATCCCTGTATTCAGCACGGAATAGAGCCGATATATTGCCTCCCCCACTCTTAAAAACCGTGAAAAAAACCAATACATGCGCGTGAGACTAAGACATGGAGGGGGAGGGGGGTTGCTACATGATTACATCCGCCGGTCGGCCCTGCCCCGTCGACCCCTTCCACGTTCTGGAGAGGGTTCAATCGATTCCTCATCCCCACACCTATTTGTCAAGTTTTGAATACGCCATTTTCCCGGCTCTCGGATAGTCTGCCTGACGTGATTATACACTGTCGCCCATAAAGGTGGAATATTTTAGTTTTACCCCAATTTATGGAATTATTTTAAAAATTATTTAAAAAAAATTGATCTAGATAATAGTATGCATTCTCAGATTTTATTGAATAATAATTTGCCAATGTGTGTTTTGCGTGACTGCTAAAGCATGTGTATGCTACTATGCTTATTAACTAGGGGACCTACGCCCTCAAGTCATAAATGACAGTAATGAGGATTAATGTTCCACAAAAGGGCAGTAATATAGCACATCGACACGGTTTTGATCCTGGGGCCTCACAGTTACGAGGCCATTGCTTTGTCACTGAACCATGACTGTACGCGGCGGGGGCTAGGGTAGGGGGGCAGTTTCCATAAATTAAAAAAAAAACAGAAAATGCAATAAATTTTCAATAATTTATTGCATTTTACACCGGTCCCCAACATAAAAAAATCCTCTGGACGGTCATGCATTATGGCTTAAGGCATGGGCACACAGAAGCTCTGGGGTTTTAGGTATTTAATTACGGTTAGATGAGCATCCAGGGGCCCTCTGTAAGGCAATTGACGTGTGAAGGGGGGGAGAGCCCCAAGAAGCTCAGAGGTTTGAGTATTTAACTACGGTCAGATGAGCATCCAGGGGCGGTCTTAGGGCCCTTGGTGGGGTCCAGGGGGCAGAGCCACCGGAAGCTCAGGGGTTTTAGGTATTTAATTACGGTCAGATGAGCATCCAGGGGCCCGCCTTAGGGCCCTTGGTGGGGTCCAGGGGGCAGAGCCCCCGGAAGCTCAGGGGTTTTAGGTATTTAATTACGGTCAGATGAGCATCCAGGGGCCTGCCTTAGAGCCCTTGTTGGGGTCCAAGGGGCAGAGCCCCTGGAAGCTCGGGATTTTTAGGTATTTAATTATGGTCAGATGAGCATCCAGGGGCCCGCCTTAGGTCCCTTCGTGGGGTACGGGGACGGAGCCCCCGTAAGCTCTGGGGTTTTAAGCATTTAATTACGGTCAGATGAGCATTTTTTATACCTTATTTGTGACATTGGCAGGTCACTTATTTTTTTCTCCGTCTTTCTTTCTTTTTCTCTTCAACATACTTTTTCAAAAAGGAGGGGGGGGGGCTCGAGCCTAGCCACTTTGCAGACCATGACATAAAGGCTTCTAAATAAGCGTATTTCGCCTGACTGTAACTTGGGAATTTCTTATTTTTCAACAAACGCATAAAAAGGTATGACTTACAAAAAAAATGGAGAAAAAATGCCGGAAAATCATGTCACAACATCAACATTTGTAAATCACTTGTTTCGAATAATAAATACATCACCCCCCCCCCCCCCCCCATCAGTACGCCAGCGTTCAGGGGCTCATGTCTTCTCACCCCTATAACAAAAAAACGGACACGCTTTCCCATTCTCGCACAATATGTCCACGATATGCGCGTATCGCTATTATAGAGACCTCCATTGATAAATAGCGTATAGGTGGCATGCGCAATGTTTATGAAATTTAATTCCTGTGAACTTTCCTTTTTCTTTAAATGGAATTGTATATGTGATTTAATTCAGGTTTTTATTATTGTTACGTTCTTTTGGATTAAAAATACAAACCAAGTTTACTCCTTTACTGTTTTTCTTTTTTTTTTGGAGGGGGGGGGGCGTTTTGGGGGCGGCAAAAATGCGTTTTGCCCCCCCCCCCCCACTTTTTTGACTGGGGGGGGGGCAACTGCCCCCCTGCCCCCCCCCCCCCCCCCCCCCACTTCCGGCGCCTATGGATGTGGCAGTATTAAAAAGACATACTTTTAGAGTTAAAATAATGGTTTACAAAGCGGTGGTAGATTCACGTGTGAACGCCTACACAATTCCCCTGATAGAAAATGATATCTTTCCAGAGAGGGGATAAGTAGCAACTTTTAAAACCTTTGTGATTTGATATTACGTCCCTCTTCTTACAAAACGGGTAAACGTTTCCTTTCAGAATCTGGAACACCACATCAACTATCTAATTTGCGAATCACTTTAATTAACTGGATGATGTTCACCATGACAGTTGCCACGACACCACATTGTTACATTACCTTGGCAAACAAGTCGCTGTTTCGGTGCTATTATCCATACATGTAATATCCAGCGTAGGGTAGAGCCTATATGGCCCCGAAGAAAAAAAACATGCAACTTGCGGTTGGTCGACAAGAAAGGGGGGTTGATACATCGGAACATCGGCCGCCCCTCCAACCCTTTTCCATTCAAACGAGGATTCCATCGACTCCTCGATCGTCCTTACCCCCAACCCCCCTCCCCCACCCCCATTCGTCAAGTTATGGATTCGCCATATATCCGGCTCTCTGATTCTCTGCTCGCCATGATTATATCATCCTCACATATCATGTATTAGGATGTTTGCATTTTCCTTCATTATCGTCACATTTGCTTTACATTTCATTTCTGTTTCACATCACATCACCGTTATCATATTGCATCTGATTCAGATTTACTATCGGGTGCTTCATCGTAGGATTTGCTAAGGAAATAAGAAACCAATAGTTAAGGGTAAGTTCTTTGATTACTTTAGTCAGAATGAAAAAGCAACAATCTTCGTGATATAATTTCAAAAAGAACAGAAAACCTATTGAGAGTAAAGTTCTGAATGGAAATAGAGACTTTTTAAAATATTGCAATCCAGAATTTACCACCAGCCCGACCCTTTTCCAACAAATCCCGACCACACTCTTCCACTTATACGACTGCATGATCATTTTTTTCTCCAATTTGTTTTACAGAATAATTCATCATGAATGATACGGGTAACGCAACCACCTTTGAACTGTTTTCGTCAGCCGAAAGATACATTGCCTCTGTATGTTACTCAATATGCGCCATCTTGATATTGGTGTGCAATGCATTCACCTTTTACATTCTGCAGACTTGCCAAAACGCTTTTCAGGAAAACACACGTCTGTTTTTCAAAGCATTGGCCCTTGTTGACCTGTGCGGTGGTCTGTTTGGTGTTTCATACGGCTTTATTAACGTTTTTAGAACCACCATCATCTCGGCGATCCCCGGTCACGTCTGCACTCTCCTGCCTACCTTATACTACTCAGTTTTCAACCAGACACTTGCTTTACTTTGTTGTATTAATTTGGACCGTTTGTTGACGATCGTTTGGCCCCTGCGTTATCCAATATTGGCGACACCAAAACGGGCGAAATGTGCGCTCTCCTTCGCGCTAGTAATTCCTGTGTTATTCACGGTATTTCTATGGCCTATCCCAGGATTACCGAGCACAGAACTGGTCAGATTTTTTTGCAAATTAAACGGTAAAGACGTGCAATGGAGTGACTGGGTTGACGATAACACGAATGAGATTGATAACTCGATAACAACAATTTTGGGTTTGATGTTCCTTCCTGCAGCCCTTACAGTCGTGATAACAACGTTCTGTAACGTTTGTCTGATCTTCATCTCCTGCCGACATATTCGTAAGATGAACTTGAGAATTGCAGATCAACCGCGAATCAACAAACAACGCAATGGCCAAGACATCTTGAAGGGGGTGCGCACAGTTCTCGTAATCACCGGTTCCTGTTATGCTGGCATGGGGATATGGGCATTTACTATTATGTACCTCAGCCCCAGACTTGAGATTCCGGGATACGCAGTCCCTTTCATAATCGGCTGCGTCGTAGAATTTAGCACCCGGTGGTGGAATTGCCTCATCTATCTTTCGACGAGTCAAACTTTTCGGGAACATGCGACGAAAACGATCAAGCGAATGTGTGGTAGACGAAACAACCAACTCATCATCTAGCATTCGATTCATATATGTGGAAAGATGAAAAGGACAATACCCTCCATGATGATTTACAACTGTCATGAACCAGATAACTAATTCTACCCTGCTTGAAAATTCTTTACGATCCAATATCAAAATCGCCCTCTTTATGTCAAATTATAGCAGTAGCGAGTTTTCGCTCAGCAACGGACAGACCTTCTACGACGCAGAGCACTCGGGGTTACGGCCGTCGCACACATACCACGCGGTTTTGCTTTTCGGTGAACGCGTACGTACATGTATAGTGCGGAGGTATTGCATTTGCAATGCCAATATGCAATTTTCGTAATGTAACCAACTTTAATGCATACGTCTTTGTAACGTGCCTTGATACAAACTATTTCATTCACCTGATAAGAATAATAGTATTTCAATAGACAGAATCCAAACTGCATACATTAGTTGTTGCCAGTTCGACAAACATTAGGGGTATTTCGCAAGCTCATTGCGGACCGAGAATCTGCGGTTCGTGTGCAAAATCGAAAAGCTACTATAGTAACATTGGGGGGACCGCTGTGGTACTGAAATCCAGAACGGTTTTTGGCCGAATCTGCGGGCGTTCTCAATGACGCCCCAAGTGAATCAAGTGCCTCGATACAAACTATTTCATTCACTTGAACTCGCCGCCCAGTGACCGACTGATCTCCCAGCGGCTAGCGGGCGGCGATTTGGCGGCGACCACTCGGCAGCCTTTGACCTAGCGGCTTCGACTTTTGACCTAAATTGCTCGACGGCGAACGCTCGAGGTCGAGTGTTTTGGGGGCGGCGAGTGAAAAATGAGCAGGCGACGCCGAATTTTAACTCCGCCCTTATACTTCAGCGGCGACCGAGCGATGCCCTAAAAACAAGCGGTGCCCGGGCGAAATTGGATAAAAACTCGCCGCCGGCCGCCGACCAGGCTACTTTTTGGGGTTGTGACCATGGTTTAATGTCGGTTTAATCAATGTGACCGAGGTTTTACTATTTTTGCACACTGGGCAGTGCTTCGCAAAACCGTCGTAAATACAAGTTCACCGACACCGAAATCGCATTAAAAACGTGTAAATTTTAACACGTGCATTTAATTTCAATGAGTGTCGACGAACTTGTGCTCAGGATGGTTTCGTCAAACGCTGCCCATGACGATGCGATATATAAGTTCGAAATTTGATCTCCCTATTGAAGCATATCACTCCAGTAAAAGACTTCTGTTTAGCGTCAACATAATGGATTCCAAAACGGTGGTTGAGACAAGTGTGACCGCTCACACAATTCCCCTGATAGAAATGAAACCTTTCCAGAGAGGGATAAAGTAGCAACTTATAAAACCTTAGGGATTTCATATTATAACCCATCTCTTACAAAACGGGAAACGTGCCCTGTCAAAATCTTTAACACCAATCAACTATCTAATTCGCGAATCATTTTAATTAAGTGTATGACATCAAACTGTTCTCCGACCTAAAAAGCAGTTTATTTGTTATAATTATTACTTCACCTTGTCAAAAAAAACGCGCTATTTCGGTGCTATTATCCATACGTGCGTATCCAGCATAGGATAAGGCCGATATTACCCAACCCCTTCATGTTTAAAAGGCCCCGAAGAAGAAGAAAATTAGTACAACTTGCTGTTGGTCGACAACATGGGGCGGGAGGGGGGGGGGTTGTTCCTACATCGGCACATCAGCCGCCCTCCATCCCTTTTCCGTTCCGACAAGGATTCCAGATCAACTCTACGATCGCCCCCCCCCCCCATTCGTCAAGTTCTGGATTCGCCATTTATCCGGCTCTCTGATTCGCTGCCTGACTTGATTATATCATACTCACATCATGTACAAGGATGTTTGCATTTTCTTTAATTATCGTCACGTTTGGTTTACATTTCATATCTGTTTCACATCGCATCGCCGTTGTCATACTATATCTGATTCAGATTTACTTGTTGGTGCTTCGTCGGAAGATTTGCAAAAGGTATAGGAAACCAATAGTTAAGGGTGAGTTTTTTTATTAGCTTAGTAAGGATTAAAAAGCAACAATCTGGTAACAACAATATTCGTCGTAACATTTGCAAAAGAAATAGGAAACCAATTAATGGTATGTTCTTTGATTATTTCAGTGAGATTGAAAATGCAGTAATCGGTAACAACAATCTTCGTTGTTTAATTTTTTTTTTAAACAGGAAACCTATTGGGGGTAAGTTCTGAATGAAAATAGAGCCTAGTGGAAATATTGCACTTCAGAATATGCTACCAGCCCGGCCCTTTCCCAACAAATCCCGACCCAACTCTTCCCGGAGTACGTACGACTTCCTGATCATTTTGTCCCCATTTTTTTCTTCTCCAGAATAATTCATCATGAATGATACGGGTAACGCAACCCACTCTGAACTGTTTTCGTCAACCGAGAGATACATAGCCAGTGTATTGTACTTAATATGCGCCGTCGTGATCTCGGTGAGCAACGCATTCACCCTCTACATTTTGCAGACTTGCCAAAACTCTTTTCAGGAAAACACACGTCTGTTCCTCAAAACATTGGCTATTTTTGACCTGTGCGGTGGTTTGTTTGGTGTTTTATTGGACTTTAATCTCCTTTTTATGACCACTACAAGCTCGGTGATGTCTGGTCATTTCTGCACTTTCCTGCCTTCTCTATACTACTCAAATTTCAACCAGACCCTTACCGTACTTTGTTGTATCAATTTGGACCGTTTGTTGACGATCGTTTGGCCCCTGCGTTATCCGATATTGGCGACACCAAAACGGGCGAAATGTGCGCTCTCCTTCGCGCTAGTAATCCCTGTGATATTCACGGCATTTCTATGGCCTATCCCGGGATTCCCGAGCACAGAAATGGTCAGCAGTTTTTGCAAATGGAACGGTACAGACGTGCAATGGAGTGACTTGGTGTACATTGACATGATCGGGAGTTTGATATTCCTACCAACAGCCCTTACAATCGTGGTAACAACGTGCTGTAACGTTTGTCTTATCTTCATCACCTGCCGACATATTCGTAAGATGAACTTGAGAACTGCAGGTCAACAGGGAATCAACAAACAACGCAATGGCCAGGACATCTTGAAGGGGGTGCGCACAGTTTTCGTAATCACCGTTTTATGTTATGCAGGCATGGGGGTATGGGGCTTTAATATTCTGTACGCCTTCCCCAGACTGGGGAAACCGGGTTACAGAGTCCCATTCTTAATTGGTTGCGTCGTAGAACTTAGCACCAGATGGTGGAATTGCCTCATTTACCTTTTGACGAGTCAAATTTTTCGGGAACATGCGACGAAAGCAATCAAAAGAATGTGCGGTATAAATAACAATCAACTTAAAACAAAACGAAGTTTTAAGCAATAGAATCAGACAGAATATAAATATTAAAGGTATTACTATCGGAAAACACAATACAGAAATTAAGGTGGCTCAACTGGCTGATGATATGACAAATCTTGTACAAGACGTTAAATCTGGAAGGAAGCTAATAAATGTGATTGAAAACTTTGAAAGGGTATCGGGAATACATTTAAATACGAATAAAACTAAAGCTATATGGTTGGGTAAAACTTCTCCCTGAGAGACAATAAAGAATATAAGTTGGTGTCACACTTTTGTTAAATCTCTGGGTATATACTTCAGTAAGAATAAATCTTAGAGTATGAATATGAATTGGTCTCAAGAAAGATTTATTAAAATACAACAGCTTTTAAATTCTTGGAAACGGAGGAACTTGACATTTAAAGGGAAAGTACTTATCTTAAAAAGTCTTGTGATTTCAAAATTGATTTATACAGCTCAAGTTTTATCGTGCCCTATGGAATGGATAAAAGCGTATGAAAAATTATTTTATAATTTTGTATGGGGTAATAGAGCAAAAGTGAAAAAGGAAAACATGATAAATATTCTTCAAAATGGAGGCATGAATATGGCTGACTGTGTACACAATTTATGTCGTTACGAATAAAATGGTTGTTTAGCTTCCTAAGTTTTAAAGAACTCCAAGAAAAGAAAGGAAAATGGATACATTTTTTTAGTATTGGATTGAAAAACTGGGAGGGATTGATATCATTATGAATTGTAAATGTTTACCAAAATATGTGACTTCTTATAGAGGAAAAATACCTGACTTCTATTGTGATTTACTGTGTACGTGGTTAACAGTAAAGCAAGTAAATTATGCAAAAGATATACAACCACCTATGGAAGTGTTACAAAAGAAATGATTTGGTTAAATTTTGATATCAAATTTAAAGGAAAAGCATTGTTGTATAAAAATTGGATAAAATCGGGTATATTATTTTTAGGGTGTATAGTGATAGGAAATAGATTTTTGACAGTCAAAGAATTGAAAGATAAACTTATTTGTTATGATAGTAGATGGTGAGTGAATATGCCAAAATAAGAACCGCTATACAACAAAGATGGAGGCGAATCATAAAATATGGCGAACAAATTTATGATTTTAACGATTACAAACGTAAATCAATGATATACTCTAATTTGAATTTGAATAGTTTTGAATTATCAATACAGTCTATTACTGTGAAAAAAATATATACGGAACTCATAAAATTAATCCAAAAAACATCTAGGGCGGTAGACTTCTGGAACAATACCTTACATAATTTTTTTCTTCTATTAAGTGGGATTCTCTATGGATATTTAAATTGAAATATGCTCGTGATAATTACTTAATACAATTCAACTTTAAATTTATGTATAATATTTTACCAACACCTATTAATTTATTCAAATGGAAAATCAAAGAAAATATTTTGTGTTATTACTGTAACAAACCTGGTACCATAATACATATATTTTTTGAATGCGAAAATATTTACCTATTTGGAACGCTATTGAAATATTATTATGTAACTCCTTCTGTAGAAATTTTAAATTCTCACCCATTTGTGTTGTATATGGCTTTCATGACGCTAAAGAAATTGTTACAGATATTGATTTAATACTTCATTATGCTTTATTTGCAATCTATAAAGCGAGTGTTGGAAATCAATTTAATAAAAATGTAGTAACGAGAATAATGAGCAAATATTTGTTGTTTATGTTGAAATACAAAATAGTAGTAAAGGAAAATAAAACTAAGACAACAGATTTGAATATTACTAAGTGGAGGAAGATAATTGCTGATTTACAATCTGCTATCAAGTAAATAGAGATATATAATTTTATCCTTTAAGATCCAGTATCAACTAAGATCGACCTCTTTATGTCACATGACAATAATACCCAATAGTGTAGCTACGGAGGAGGGGCACGGGCGGACGTGCCCTCCCAATCGAATTGCAAAAAAAGGGGATAGCGAGAGGAAAGAGGGAAAGGAAAAAGTTGTGATATAATATAAGGAAACAGATTGCTCGAAAATACTCTACAAAACTATATTATTATGTGAATCAATATTATGTGGACAACATGATAACTCTGAAATGAAATCTCTTGTAAGAGGAGCATTAAATGAATATCGGAAAGTGCTTTAGGATGCTCCGATCTGCGTCCTTCATGTAGTGTACAGCAGAATTGAAAAGAATTTGAGAGAGGAGTGAAAGATAGAATATTTACATGAAAAGAAACAGATAGAGTGTTTATGTGTGTCCGTTTCACTTTAAAATGAATCTCGTGAATCTTCATACTAGATGTGAGAAGGCTGACGAGACCAAAAGTCTTTGATCTCGTTAGCCATCTGATAATGGATGACAACAATTGATGAGACCGAAAGTCTTCGGTGTTTCGATCTTTCACAATACTGCTCGTGTGAAAGCTGATGAACCTTCTGGCTCATGCACCTTCATATCAGATGTGAGAAGGCTGACGAGACCAAAAGATTACTATCTCGCAAACCTTTATATTAGTTGCCAGAAGGCTGACGAGACCAGAAGACTTCTGTCTCGTGATCCTTTATATCAGATATGAGAAGGCTTGCGAGACCAAAAGTATTCTTCATCTAGATGTCAAATGATTGCCGAGACCCAAAGTATTTGGACTCACGAACTTTCATAATAGATGTCAGAGAAGGTTGACTCCACTATTAGTCTTTAGTCTTGTGAAAATTCAAACTAGAATTGTGAAATTCATGACGAGACCAATAGTCTTTGCTCTCGTTCACCATCTAGTTATAGATGTCATTAGATGATAAAACCAAAAGTCTTCGGTTTCAGAATTTCCATAATACTAGCCGTATGAAAGTTGGAAAGACCTTTTTTATGAGAATGCTAAAAAGATCAAAAGCCATTGGTCTCGTCAGCATTTTCATATACTTTCACTCTTTGTGAACCATCTGCTGGGGGGGGGGGTCCTCGCCTCAAATTACGAAGGGATGTGAATGTATGATCAGCTCACAAGTTTCCACATCCACCGACCGTTTCGAGCAACAACAAAACATCCTGTCAGACATGACTGTCATCTGGTGAATCCTGACAAAAGTTGTCGGAAGGCCCACGAGACGAACATGTCGGTCTAATGGACTGTCGGTTTCCCGGACGTGTCTTATTTTATCGTACCATAGCGAGCCCAGATTGAGCTCGCGAAGGAAACCTGCGCATGCGCACATGGAATTTAGTAGGGTTGTTAATAGGGTGATAGTAATTATACAAATCAACCTTTCATCAACTCACCGTTAGCTCAATCGTTAAGAACAGCGTACCACTAGTAGATCTTTGGAGTTGATTGATTGATTGACTTGAGGGTTCGAATCTCAGTATTTATTAAGTTGTTTTGCCTTTATAAATAGTGAGGCAAAGCAGTAAATAATCTAAGTCTAATTGCTTGTGACCTCTTTGCAAGCTTTCGTAGCTTGTTGTGTATGAAAATGAGTTCATACTGGAATCCGGGCTCGCTGTGGTATGAAAAAATAAGACGCCTCCCGGACGCGTTATTTTTTTCTGCGGCACAGATTGGGGTTAGGTGTGTGTTGAGCCTATGGGAAAGTTTAGGGTTAGGGTTAAGGTTAGGGTTAAATCAAGACCTCTTTTTTTTTTAAAAACCCAATCTGTGCCGGAGAAAAAAAATGACGCCGGACGGACTGTAGCCATGTTATTCAATGAAGCGATGTGATGATAACTACTGTAGCGCCATCTGCCTGCGATCCGCGAGAAAAAATCTGTTCATGAAAGTTGTTTCTAAATTCGTATAGGCCTATATCGTTAAATTGTTTGCTTCATAGAATGATATTTGTGTACATTGATTTTTGTTCAGGCAGGCCTTTTAGGCCTTATTCAATTCTTTCATGTGTTATTACATTAATTGCTGGCGTTACATGTATCTCGTACAAAATATTGCCCCGACACAATGTATTATTGCTCCTTTTAGATGACTTTTCGACAGAGTGGATATTTAGTGAGCCTCATTTTTTGTCAAAAGTTATGTTGCTAGAATGTTCGTCATCAATAATTTAAAAAAAAAATTAAATGGCTGTAAATAAAACTTAAACTAACTATTTGTCTGATCGTTGAAGTATTTTTTGAAACGGCTTTGTTTGTGTCTCAGGCATTTTACTGTTTCTGAATCTTCTCCTAATATGCATCATAGGGAGTGAGAGATAGAGAGAGGGGGGGGAGTAAGCCGGGAGAGCGATGGAAGAGAGAACGAAAATGAGAGAGAGGGGCATAGTAAGAGGGATATTAAGGGGCGACAACACAGAGAAGGGGGATATAAAAGGGGGAGAAGAGCGAACGAGGAGTGGCATGGAGGGAAAGAGAAAGAGAGGAGAGGCAGAAATAGAGAGAGAGACAGAGAGAGAGAGAGAAAAGGAGAGAGAATGTGAGGTGGAGATAAAGAAAGAGACAGATTGAGAAAGTAGAGATAAAGAGAGAGAGATGAACAAGATATTCAGTTTCAGTTTCAATATCAGTTTTATTTTTCATTTTCAACAGAACAGTAATTTTGAAAAGAAATCAGATATACAATTCAATATTCAATAATATAATACTTTTTAAATGGTTTAGAGTTATGAAATAGAAAGTATACATAAATATCCAGTATAAATTTGTTTAAAGATAAACCTGTGGAAATGGAAGGATCCACTGAAAAGCAGAGCTTGTAAAATGTGGATCCCTCAAATAATGACAAACAAAATTTGTGTAACATGTAGATATATTAACTTGAGGAAGAAAAAAATATACATAGATTACCAAAAAGGGGCCAGATAATAATATTCACTGGGGATGTATACAAATGAAAATATATCAAAATACATGAGACATTTACAGTGTCAGTATCGACGAGGGCAAAGTGGCCTAGGCATAGAGTGTATACCCTTTCTACACATGTCAGAACACCCAAAGCTTTCGAAACACATTCAGAGTGCTAAGGAATATAATTACTTTGTTTATGTCAAACACCATTCAGGCTGCGTCTAAATCACCCACATCGAAACTTTACGGAGCGTTCATCTTTACCCCCTCTTACAATGGCTCTCATGGCTGGGCGCCCCTAAATAAAAGCCCCTACCCTCCTCTAGACCAGTAAAATGCCATCTGGATCGATAAACTTTTCAAACATGATTCCAATCAGAGTTGGTTGTTTGCAGGTTACCATGTCTGTTTTACAAGCCATTGCGTAACTTCTGGATCGCGATCTAAATCTAAATCGAGATTTTCAGTTATTACCGTCATTTATCCAACGGATATTTTCATCTACGGTATCTTTGAGTGTCAATCAAACATCGTTGGTGTTCCTACCGGACCAGCATTGAAGTCGGATTCCGCTGGATGTTTTGGAGATTGTAAGTTTTCATTTAAATAGCTAAATGTTATTGTAAGCTTTCCCAAACATCTGAACATTCATCGTTATAATGACACGGAAACTGATAATCAAAAGTACGTTTGAAACATCTAAAAAGCCTTATTATCTGAGGAATGGTACATCGTTTAGCTTAAGTTGACTAGAATTCGTTTTATTTCGCATCGTTATGTGTGCGCGTGCGGTTGCTACGGATCTAACGCCTGTAAATACATTATTCGTGAAACTGAACTATAGATGCGTATAAATAAGGTCAAATACATTATGAATACTATTTTAGGTCCATCTATGCATGGACCCACATGCTCCATGCTAGCTTTGAGAAACTTGGTGTACGATGTACTATTATAGACCAAATATTTAAACATTTTGAGAGTCTACTCTGTGTTCCATATTAAATACACTCCTTAACCAGTGTTCCATATTAAATACACTCCTTAACCAGGCTTTTATCAGCTGTGTGAAGTGGATCGCGTGGGGTAAAATTGGGGGATTACATAAGGATTACATAAGGATTACCACGAAAATCATTAAAAACGAACCTCACAGTATTTCAAATGGAACCTCGTGTTTTCGTGGCACTCCTGTTAGAAGAATGATTTCAAAAGCGGGGAGCTTTGTTGGCATCATCTGGCGAGATAAGCGTGTTTTTTAGTCGATTTTCATTTTGGATGCTTCAGTTTTCACATTTTCTCAATAATACTCTAACACTATCCGGATAATACATGATTGAGTGGTACGCATACCTTTATGGAGCATCTCTTATTATTCTAGTGGAGTTATTTTGTGCACAGCTGGTTTGTAAAGAAGTTGAGTTTTGGAGATATTCTGATTATTACATTGCCAATGAAAATGACGAACCTATCTTAAACATTCAGTTTTGCCATTTTCCTTGCACTATATAGAAATACACTCTACTACGTGACACCAACGCCAGTGCCCTATGACCTCAAAGGTTGCTTGAAGAACTCGCAAGCTTCAGTAGGGTAAACCCTACCGAAACGTACCCTAGATGGTTGTACGAAACGTTCCAGAACAACGTATAGACCGACACCACAATGGAGTTCTGAAAAAGGGTGATATCAAAGTACTAAAACTATGTACAACGTTTTTGTGATACAATACAGCCATGATTTAATATTTGGATCAAGATGAGGAAGAGTTTTCCAGAGGTCATTTGAAGAATCTCGAATCTGTACTGGTAGACTCTACCCTTGATATATAGAGATACGAACAAATGGATGCCATTAAAACGTTGCATATCTGTAACATGTTCCTGTATGAATAATTGATATGTGGATCGAGATGATGGAGAGTTACCCGGAGCTGAGGTGACACAGGAGGGAGTACCAATATGGCGACCAAAACTGCTGTGGACCCGGCCATGATACAACACATGCTCAAAGTAGCGTAAGTATCATATCCTACTTTGTGTATTTCTGAATCGAGATCGAGAGGAGAATGGAGATGCGCTGGCATAACGGGTGAGATAGAGAGGGAGAAACATACAGACAGACAGAGAGAGAGAGAGAGAGAGATAGGCTGAGAGCATCACACAGAAACTTGAAATATTACCAAACTTTATAGAAACCCTAAAGCCTTTGACAAAAGACAAAAAACGAATGCAGCTGTTGAATATATACTCCAAAAGAAAGGGGTAAGACCCGGTTTCTTATACAAAAGGCTATGACGTGAATACGTTTAAAGTGTACATAGAAGTAGGAAAATAATCAATTCGAGTCGTCATTGCTCCCTTTAAACAGATCAATATACTAGTATACGATTTCATCATCACTGGGAGTTATAAAGATTCCTCTGTACTACTGTAGCTATGCATGCATAGTGCAAGACCGTCCTTTTCGGATGCTAATAATTCTTGCCAAGTCATATTTTAAGTCGACTTTGAGAGCTGCATAATAAATACAGAAGAAAACAGAAGAAAACAGAAGAAAACAGAAACTAACATACTTTTGAAATCAGTTCGTTGCCTTGGCCCCATTATCTGGAATTCCTTGCCATCTGACATTCAACACACACAATTCAATGCACTCTTTAAAAACGAAGGAAAAGATTCCTTCTCTCTAAATTATCCAATTAAATAACGTCAATTATCTTGCCACTCGGTTTTGTAGAGAACTGTAGTGTGGCGTCGCAACGGCAACACCCACTCCGGCTGTCGTTAGCATGATTCATTTGTATACAACTATTCTTTTTTTTCTTCTTTTTTTTCCTGTTTTTTTCTGTTTTGTTGTTGTTGTTGCTCTGGTGATCCCCTCCTTACAAGCCATTGAGGTTATTTTCGGGACACCCTTTTCTTTCATTTCTTTGTATTTATTTGTATTACTAGCTCATAAGTGTGTATTATTCTGTTATCTTGATGTAAACATAAAATTATGCATGACATACTTTTAACTTTTTTTTTTTAATTGTACATATTGGAGGAAATAAATGAGAGCTATATGCTCTCTCAATCATACGCGATACGCTTTATTCAATCCAATTTATTTATATATCTAATGGTGTCTTTGAGATCAACACTCACGTTTCACATTTCATGCATTATTTTGATAGAAATTTAGACCTATATGTTTTTTTCGATAAATCAAGAAAGAATGTAGAGATACATGATGAAGTGTGATACAAAAGGATAAATACACGACACATCTGTTTGTTGTTGTTGTCAGTAATAGTTTAATGGCGTTCATTCAGTATTGAATATATACGCCATATCTTCAGTTTTATAAGAAAAATCAGTTATCCATGAAGAAAACTGAAAATAAAAACTTGTAATGATATAATTAATTAATCAATATCGCAATTTATTAGGAGTCTCTGGATGGTTTGCAACTTCGTATTTCTGCTTTTTTTATACGTTTAATCTGGTCAGCCCGGTTTCGACACATCTGTTTGATTTCTTAATCTGTTTTATATCGTTTAAGTTGACTATACTCTATATATTTTTTATCCCCGGCATAAAAAATCAATGATTTCAGGAATACGAAGGTTTACTTTTGGCTCAAAGGGAATGACGAGGCACAAGTCTTTTTTTATCACAGAGACCTCAATCCCACCGCTGCCACCATATTATAACAGACTTTCGGTGTTATTTACTTGTGCTCAATTAGAACTGATCCGTGAGGTATAGCATAGATCTTAATTACCATAATTATTCATGAACAAAACAATATAGACCAGTATACCAGTGTAATGAAACTGTATGCCCACGACAACCTGAAAACTCGACCAAAGCTATACCCCACATATCACCATGTAGTGTGTGCAACGTGAGTTCCATCAATCAATGTTATGTGATGGTGTGTATTGGTTGTTTTTTATAAGCAAGGAGGATGACAAATCAAGTAATATGTATTTTATATTAGAAGGGCTTTCATATTCGAAATTTGTAATAGCTCACCACCCTGGTCATTTTAACAAAAGTATTGTCCCAGGCACGCATGCCTCTCAGCAAATGACAAAAACAAAATATTGTCTACGATTCTGCAGGCTACCCCAGACTTAAGCTGTAATGGTAATAAGGGTCTGTAGACATATCCAAGCAGAAAGGTAAACTCGTGTCTAAAATGTGTTCATGGCGAGTTTGCAAAAGGACTTGTGTTCGTCTATTCAGCTGTAAGTGTCGCGATTGGGAGCTAAAACAAACAACTTGCTATAGTGTCGAGCAGCTCGCGCTATCACGCTAAGAAAGACGAGCAATTAAGCCACGCTTTTTACAGACATTGTGGTTTATGAAACAGTACTTATGGGGGAATCATGTTTAGCGTCCCAGCCCGCTTTTCTTAAGGAGGCTGCCTGCTTTAAACAAAAAATAATAATTGTATTCATTTATTTTTTATTTTTTTAACGGAAAATCACGAAAAATATACTGCTAAAATTATCTTTTTCGAAAAAAATGAAAATAGCTCGGCCGGACGTTTTGGAAAATGTGCCGAGCACTCATTTTTAAGAGAAAAAAAGAAAAGGGCCTCTTTCTTCCTTTTTTCATAATTTAAAAAAAATTGGCCTTAGCTGTGACTTCAAATGCGCTTACTGGAAACTTTACCAACATTTAATCTTGAGGTTATAATTAATATTGCTTTTTTTTTTAAATTCAGACAAGAGAAAGGTTTTTTTTAGGGATATAGATAACAGATTTTTTTTTTCAAACAGTATTCTTAAAACTAATTTTTAAGGCCTCAAACACAAAGTAATACGGCAGATTGGTAATATTATTTAAGCGAAAATTTTGCCGGTGAACATTTAATTTATTTCATATCATTTTTAATCATGTTGTCTTAACATTTAGAACCGTTGTGTCTTAAGCCGGTTGACGCTATACCGTACATTTATGAGCAAGAGTTTGTCATTTGAAATAAAACACAGCGTAACAGAGAAACAGCCTAGATCTTTGAAAAATCTGTAGATTTTAAGTTAATTCGTTGAATCGAGGAGGATATCGCTTGTATCCCGAGTTGGCACTCATCTTGTAGCATGAAAAAAGTGATTATGCCAATCTACAGTATGTTCAGCTCGGATGACAATAATTATTGGCGTGTGTTGTTGTTCTTTCAATCGCGGGTCCAAGGGGCGGGAGCAAAAGCCACCCCCCCCCCCCCCCTCCACCCCCGCGAAAATTGAGTTGGAAAGGAGGAAAAAGAGGCCTGATGACCTTTTCTTTCTGTTTTTTCTTTTTTTTGTTATGTTCTTCTTTTGTCTTACATTTTCTTTCTTTCTTTAGTTTATCTCTCTCTATCTCTCTCTCCGCCTTAAGTTTGCTTGTCACAGAATTGTCAAACATGTGCCCCTCCCATTTGCCAGAGAATCCTGGATCCGCCACTGTCTTTGTTTCTGTTACGGTCTCCCGGGGAATCTTTCCTTTGTAATATCGTTGACATTTGAGGTGAGATTGTCGAGCGGTGGGGGGGGGGGGGGGGAGGGGGGAACCTTTTCTTTGTGTCTTTGACATTGAAGATGACATGGTTCATGGCCTGGGGGCGGCGGTAACTCGATATGACATCATGATGTTGACAGCGTTCCTAGTCACCCATTGTCTTCTTGATCATTATAATCTATCATGGTATTATAAGCTTGCTCCACACGAGGTACATACTGCTTTGGGTCCAACAGTGACGTATCTGCAGGAGGCCCGGGGGGGGGCAGGGGCACATTCACAACCGAATGTCGAATAAAATGATAAAAATAGAAGTAGAGAAAAAAAGGAATGGAGATGGGGAGGAACTTTAAAGGAAGACGATAGGACCCACTTAAAATGGATCGTAAAAGAGAGAAAGGAAAGCAAAAGGTGAAAGTTACAAGAAGAGAAGTCGATAGGACACTTTCCCATACCACCCCCTTTTACTCGTTTGCTTATATAATTTGCATTTCGTCCACCTAGTAAGATCTGAGCCCCCATGATGTGAGTAACACCTTTATACCTTGACCCGCACTACGTCACTCTCTCTGAGGTACTTGTGCAATCTTCTTCAGTTACTTCCCATGTTCTACATAATCGATTTCTTCTTGGAGGACTTGACACGATGATAAAGGAATGGTTGCTCTATAATGTAGGTGAGCTTGTCATACTTGTAACTCGGCTCATTTGAAGGGCAGACTTGCGTACATGACTGAACAAAAGACAGTTTGGTTACCAAACAGAGTTAGGATGGTAATTTCATTGATTTAATCTCATGTCAAAGTGGTATGAGGGCCATTGAGGGGAGGGTTCTGTGTCCAGATGCTTATAAAAAATGAAGCCGTCACTTTTGGCTTTTGATTTGAAATGCATGCATCAAATAGCACTAAACTTCATCAAAATTGTTAATTGTGATTTTTTTGTGCATTAACTGAGATGGAAAAAACATACATGTAGATAGCAAATGTAACTAAATACAACAATGATCAATATTTAACGTAATTTTGAAACAATCCAACACCAAAAATACTTATTTACATCTTTCGTATGCTTATACTTGTATAGGCCCTATACATTATGACGAACAACAGTGAGTTCCAAGGACTCACATCAAACCACATCACATACACACGTCACTTTCTTGTCCATATTTCGAACATAACATATAGTTGGATTCACACAGAGAGAAATTAGAGACATTCAAAAATAGATTTTGAATCGTGTTCAGAATCTCGTTTTTGTTGCTGTACGAGTGTGAACCTAAAAATGTAACTAAAAAGTGAGATCCTGATCGCGTTCAGAATCTCACTAAAAGTGCGTTTTCTGGAATTATCACGATTATTTTGCCGCAAAAGGAATGTGCGTGTGAACAAAGGTGAGATACAGCGCTCGTCTTCCTGTGTTTAAACGGAAAACATTTTGATATTTGAATCGCGATCTGAATATCACAAAATGTGCGCGTGTGAATGAGCCTAATAACCATGATCCTACAGCGCTGACCCCTAAGTTCATAGGTGTTGAGGTTATTTACCCGTTGTCGTGGTAACGGCTAGAATCAGGCATTTGCGTCCCATCTTACTACGGCCGAGTGAATGATACAAAAGGAATGGAATACAAATTGTGGTTTTATTGATTTTACCCTGATGCATGGGGGCTTTAACAAACTGAATTCTTAGCTGTTGGCGAAATTTATTTCAAACGGCCAATCAATAATTATTTAGATCGGATAAGATACTGCACTCTGTGTGGGGCTTATAGCAAAAGTGACTGGGATATAGTTGAAGAATGAAACAAACTTAAAAGTGTTTACAGGAAAAGTAATACCATGATAGAGATAATTTGGTAAAACTGCAATCAAGTTCCAAGAAACCTAATATTTGCAGGTTGTCAGGTATTAATAAATAAAGTATTAGTAACCGTAAAATAAATCATATTTTAGATAAGCCATTTTTTCATTTTGCTTCGTATCAATAGAAATTTGAGCAAGAAAACTTTTCTTTATATCCCCAGGTGGAAGATTTGTAACTATAAGCTTGCTTGTTTTTTTTCTTTTCGATTTCTTCCGAATCATTCAACGATTGCCACAAGGGGATATAAATGGAAGTCGAAAAGTGTCTAAGGAATAAAATTAGTACAGTTTGCTACTAATATTCTAAACAACTAGGAGACACCTACTATTATATTTGAAGCAATGATCTGCGAAAGTCGTTGCTCAACTGGACAAATATTGGAACATGTTCGCGATGTTTGTTGAGTAAATAGATCGAATTCTGAACCGAATATTTGACTATAGCAAATAATTCTTTTCATGATCTAACCATTTTGGGGTTGAATTGTAAGATCAGAGCCCAGCAACTTAGTTCGAGCAAATACTCCTTTTCATGATATGATAATGGTAATGTTGGCGTTTAGCAGTTGGACCAATGCATTTACCTTCATCTAAAGATGCTGTCTACATGAACAAATTAGCATTATTTTGAATGATCAAATCAGCACGTATTTGGTAGTACAAAGTGGGTCTAGCTCAGCTTACAGACGACAACAAAATAGATGTTTTCAAAAGACGTGCACGGTCGATTCAAGATTTGATTTGATTTGATTTCACACAAAAAAAATAACAAATAATGAATAAGTTTATCGCATTGTAACGTTCTAACATTGCAAAAGCTTCGTGTACATCAGCCCAGGCGCGGATCCAGGATTTCTTAGTGTGCTGAAAATTTGAAAAATCGCACCCCCCCCCCCCCCCCCCCCCCCCTTGAGCGCCAGGGGGAGCCCATCTCCAGAAAAGGTAAAATTAACGTGTTTTAACACGTTTTTTCCCTAGTCCCCCCCCCCCCTGGATTCGCCACTGCATCAGCCTACATGTATATCAGAGTCTCTTTTGATCATGTATTCATTAATATCAGTATGATTTATTGACATTTTGTTTTTAAAAATCGGCAAATTTTGGAATTTCAAAGTAAGCTCTCTTTTCATTGGTATCATGTTGTCATAAAACGCATGTTGTTGGAATGTATGCAATCACCTGTACTATTATGATTATTAGGCAATATTGCCCAAAGTGAACCGAGTTTTCTCTTTCCACCAGTAAAACCATTTTGTTATAGCGCCAGCTATCAGGACATGGCGTAAAACCATGCGTAGTCGATACTGCTTTCGGGTCGGTTTACAGGTCAAAAGTTTGGCTTACATCTCAAATTCTCTTGTCAAAACAGATTATTCGTGCGTACTGATGATCCTTAGCCTAAGCGTTCAGGACATTTCGAGCTGGCTCACGAATTGTACAGGAATGTTATTAACATGGGACTTGTTAGAGCGTCGACTAGTTCTCCTGAGACATGAAACTTTTCGTGATGGTATGAGCTTTTTGAGACGAATCCCGTTGTAAAGTACGTTCACCTTAATCAGCTGTTCGCACCCGATATAATCGAACCAGTAGCGTTATGCTATAGTCACATTACCCCAAAGTAGCCTGCTCGGCGGCCGAGCGGCGAGTTTTTAACCAATTCTGCCCGGCGGCTGCCCGGCCACCGAGCGGCGGCCGCCCATGCACCGCTCGTTTTTAGGGCATCGCTCGGTCGCCGCTGAAGTTTTAGCGCGGAGTTAAAATTTGGGCGGCGCCTGCTCACTTTTCACACGCCGCCCAAAATACGCTCAGTGCCTAGGCGGTCGCCGCCCGGCACCGACCTAATCGCTGGGCGATGCCTAAATTCCAGCAGCGACCGAGCAGGCTACTGATCGGTCGGTCGCTGCTCTGATATGTGACCATAGCTTTACATGCATAAAATGATAATCGTGGTCACATACATGAAAGACAATTCTGTTACCTGGTGTCACATATCTCAATCAAAATTGACAGCATGCGAACTTTCTCGAACATACCCGAATCGAATCTTGCCGATGTTTTCTGAAAGCCACGTTTCTGGGCATGCTGGGCGATAGTGCTGCTGATGATTTTTTTCTTGGGGGGGGGGGGAGGTTCTAGGATCGAGGGACAAACATGTTAGGGTGAGGTCTAAAACAACTTTGATGCAGCATGATCACCAGTTATATATGGATGGAGGCTCGAGCCCCTTTCACGACAAATGTCATTTAGCAAGACATTAATCTATATTTGCCTCTCTCGACCCAGGTTTAGTAAGAAGATATTTTGTGTTGTTTGAATTGATTCTTGTAATGCACTATGCATCACGACGGCAAGAGCCATAGAACCAGGATCATCATTCGAGACGCATAGACAGGTTGTATATTGCGCTTTATAAGATGGTGAGGCGGATCCTAATCAAATGATTGGTTGAGAGCGTACACGTGACTAAAATGTATTTTGCCTAACTCGTAATTTCACTAATGACCGGTCATTAGTAAAATCATTTTTTTAGTATAAAAAATCTTTTTGTTTATTTAAAAAAAAATCATCTTATAAAACAAATAATACACATCATTTTGTTCAGGCATTAGTACAAATTTTGTTCTAGAAGACAATTCCTTTTGCCAGACAGGAGTTAGGTATGTTTTATACATTCTTCATATTGTGATAAGTTTTCTGCTGCGCTGCTATAGTTTTCGGCTGCAAAAAAATGCCGCCCATGCAAAAGTGAGATTCCTCAGGTGTACAAAGTACACGAAGCATGCGGATAACCAGCGGGGCCCCTTACCTGACGCCCCAGATATACGCTAACCTTCGTGATAGGAGATCGAGGTCTACATGTACGTGCCCGCCCCCTTGCGGGATACCAAATAATTTAGGGATAACATTGATGTTACCCCTCTAGGGGCTCTTTCTTTCACCTGGGTAATGCCATGCATGTCTGATACTCCTCTCGAGTGTCTTAGCATTCGTACTGCTTTATTGCACCTCCATCTATATTTTCATCTCTCTCTCTCTCTCTCTCTCTCTCTTTTTCTCACTCACTCTCATTCCCTCTGAAAGTCATGTCACCCTCCGTGTCTCCGTCTATCTTGCCATTTCGTTGTTTGTCCCTCTCTCTCTTCTCTTTGCGATTAGACACGAGCTCTCTTTCCGTGTATCTATCTCGCTCTTTCTCCATCTGTCTCCCTTCTCTCCTACTTTCCACCTCCCCCTCTCTTTCTACGACTATTTTTTCTTCTCTTTATTCATCACTCGTTTCACGTCATTTTGTAACCAGCTGTGCACCCAATTGCTTTTAAAATATAATTTTGCCAAATAACTGCAACTATTAAAAAAGAACCACTTTATTCACCTGCTCTTTTTTCGTGGAAATGTTAAAATAACATTCAACCCAACGTATAGTATAAATAGAAGACAGCCCCCGCCCCGTCCGGTCTCTCTTTACCACCACACCCCCCCCCCCCCCCCTCTCCTTTCTCTCTCTTTCTCTGTCTCTCCATCTCTCTACGGACCTACCAGGAGGCCAGGCAACCCCCGATGGGTGCAATCATGAGCCCATCTTTACCCTCTATTTCATTCTTGAGCGGTACCAGGCGAGAATTAGCATCTCGGTGACACCTTCCGCCGATAGCCCGCCGAGTTCAATGCCCTTTGTACGACAAGATCATCTTCGCGCGTTGGGGGAACTGGGATGAGCTTTATTCGCAAACGAGAGGGAGAGTTCTTGGGAGACAAACGATTCAGTAGACAATGCTGCATTATTTGAACATTCTAGTCCTATCAACTGGTAAGCAAACACGTGAGAACAACAGCAACGTTAAATATTTCATTTGGCATTGGCCGAAACAAAGTTGAAGATTGTTACAGCATCTTGAAAGCCGCAATTGCTGGGTTAAGGAAACCGTTGACGGAAATCTTGGAGGAGAGATACTCTTGTTGGAAAACAAAGGATAATTTGAGCTTACTGGATTACTATTTCTCGCTATACCAACTGCATCAGACTTTTCTGAGCATCAATGTCATTATCTTCTTTGTTTTGTTGATTTGGTCGGTGAAGACGTTTGTATGGTCAACTTTTTCGGGTGACGAATCGTGAATGAGGTGCGATATTTGGTTATGACTCTCGCTGTGTGAGACCGAGTAAGATGTACCAGAAAATGGAAATGTTGAATTTGTTTAAACTTTCTAGAGAGATCTTTGGAAATGATGGAAAGAAAGTGTTATAACCTGATGGATTAGCAAACGGAAAAAAACTGTTCTAGAATATTGAATGAAAAAGAATACAACTGCTGTCTACTGCAATCAGAAACCAGAAGACCGACATGGATTTCAACATCATCTTGTGTGCAATTTTAGCTATTCGACTGTCATTCACAATCGCCCATGCGTCACTGAGTTTTAACCCCGACAAAGATTGCGAAAATTATGTCAGTCATCATCAAAATAGTACTAAATGTAACTGCAAATGCCGTCAATGTCCCGACATCGTCGATCGCTGTCCATACGGGACGATACAAGACACTCGCGATCCATGCCGGTGTTGCGACGTCTGCGCCAACGGCCTCGGCGAGTACTGCGATCCCGACAACGGCACGTTCTCCGAATACGAAGCGTTCTTTTCGAAGCTGGCGACGAGAACGGGTTCGGACGTCGAACCGATGTCGTTCCGATGGGACCCGACGAAGTACCACTTCGGCAGCTGCTGGGGTGACATGCACTGTCGCCCGGTTAAGGATTTGCCCTGGAGATCGTCTGATATTCGCTCGATGGCGGTGCATGCGTACCTGAGGTCGGTCGAGACCGTATGCGTGTGCAAGGACGATGAGATGGTGTGCGGATCAGATGGTGTCACCTACGACAACCGGTGCCTGATGAAGAAAACCGAGAAGGATTCGAAGACGGTGATTAAGGATGTTGCGCCTGGAATGTGCCAAGGAGGTTAGTATAATTTTCATTCATAGTTATAAGTGTCAAAATATATAGTGAATATTCATATGCTCTTTCATCATATCGAAATTTTCGATTATAGAAATATCAATATAAGCCAATAAGGTTTGAATTTTCATTAGAAGACTTAATTTTCCAATTTTAGATATTGATACATGCATTTAAGAAAGGTCTGTCGGTGAAAAACAAAAACAACATCTTTTTTAAATCACAAAATGTAAGAATCAGTAGACACTGGACATGATTTGTTTTAACAATCTGAGAGAGCGTTTCTCAGATTCTCAAAATGCCCCAAATCCCGCCGATATTGACATTTTCATGTCTTGGGGCTATGGCTGCTAAAGGTACGATGTAAGTCATGCTTTTCTGACTGCGAGGCGTGTTGTTTCTCACATTTCTGTTTGGATTTCCAATCAATTTGCAGGAAAAACATCCTAAAATAATCATTTTCAAACCCATCATTGATGACAGGTATATATCATCCATGGTGAATCTCGCTGCTATCTGTCAAATTCTCATTTCTGGGGTATAACGCACCGTGAAACTCTGCGGGGAACACCAGGAAGGGAGGGGGGGGGGGGGGGGGGGGGAGTTGGCGGCAACAATTTCTGAGCACTAATAAAAGTAGTTCCCAAACACAAATATCTACCTCTTTTTGTGTTGTACCAGATATTACACTCAGCACTATTTGTTTATCTCTTCTCTTCATGCTGTCGTCATTATTGACTTTGGGAATACTCTTATTTCATTGCTATCTTGGTTTTAAATTTTGAGATATGTCGGTCGGTTCACGCTATCAAAACATTACCGACCGGCTGGTACATGTAAAACCCGTGAAGTATCGACAGGAGGAGGGGGAGCGGGGCTGGGAGGCATGCACCCCCAAAAAACAAATGGTCCCAAAAAGAGGAAAACTTTTTTGTTTAAAGGAGGGAAAATGGAAAGAAAAGGGAATGGGAAAGGAGAAAAGGCAGAAAGAAGATAATCAATAAAATAAAAAAAAAGTACTCCTTCTCGCACCCAACCCCTCATGGTATGGTTAACCTTCACAATTCACAATTTTTTTCTTTCTGTTTTTATTGTTATTTCTGAAAAATTAACAGAGTAAAAGCAACAATATAATTTATAATATTTCTCCGAGTGCTCTTAATGGCTAGACCCTCGCGATTATATTCTCCTATATGAAATGTGGGAATTTTCCAGATAAATTATGTTAACATACAGCCCAATAAACATAACTTACGTTTACCCATTAACAATTTAAAAATATATGATAGTATTTGCAAAATCTTTGTCTTATCCTCTTGTTCTTCTCCCGAATGATGATCCTTCCTCAGCTCCTAAACTCATGATGTCGCCCTCTGATGTCGTACTACGCTCAGGCGATCGCGCTCTTCTCCACTGTCAGTTCGCCTCCCAGCCCGTACCCAAGGTTGATTGGCGACGAAAAGGGAGCCTCCCATCGTCCACCCAGCCCGTCATCCCCGGCGACGATGTCCGTTTCGTCGTCCATGAGCACGGCGGACCGGAGAAGTTCATGGTGACCACGTGGCTCGATATCGTCGACGTAACCCTGGACGATGCCGCCATGTACGAATGCAGGGGAAGCAATATGTACGGGACGACAACGGGAACGGCATCCATATTCGTTAAAGATGGAGTATGATGACGAGGTCGGAATCTATAGTGATGTCGAGAAAATTAGATCTTTGCACTCGGATTCGTTTTCGAGTGTTTTTTTATACTAACAAGTGAACATGCACTGGAGGATTACTAAGCAACTCCTTTTTCACTGTATAATACAATGCCATGAAATGTACGTACATGTAGGTGTACTTATATTCAGTCATGAAAACTGTCTTAAAATTTAGTCTCTTTTTAAATGTTTATATTCATTATTTATATGACGTTAATGATTATTCATAACTATCTTTGATCATTAATTTTATTTCAATTTTTATTAATAAAAAACAAAGAACGATCATAATGAACAAGATATTAAAGGTAGATGGCAGTGAAAAAGTAAATATGTAAACAAAGTCAATGAAAATGCTATAAAAATATGTCTTCTAATTGATTATACATCATAACATCAGATAAAGTCTATCCTCCACTTTCGAAAGTCTACCCTTATACTTAGCTATTCTATACTCTAAATCTTTGTTGGAATTAATGAGTGCCTTTAAACTATCCATGTTAGGGGAACTATCTTTGATCTTGCCCCGTCCAGAGGGAAACAAAATCTACAAATTGAGCATCTTCTGATAGCATATTTGTTTATTCTCTCTGGACCTAAGATAATGCCGCATAACACCCCTTTGAACCTATCCACGATTAATTTAAATTCAAACTCATGAAATAAGAGGTTGTATATTTCCATCTTTATTACTTTATTGCGTGCCCTTTAGTCCAATTTATTCAAGCAATCGTGAAAATATTTAAGGTAGGCTATGTGTGTATACCCCTGTGTGAAATGGATTAAACATAATAAATTATTAGTGTAAATTTACTATTGCCGTATTATATTGTGCAGTTTTATACAACGTGTTACTCTATTTGTTCTGTTGGGATATTTTCGCTTTATTGAGAGCTGCATTGCTAAAATTCCTTCTGCCGCATTAGGTATTAAACAGAGTGCCGTATTTTGTTTCCATCAAAATAGCTTCGCTAGAAACTAATCCGTACGGGATCTCTTACGTACAAACTTTAACTTCAGATTTGTTTGGTAATGGAGCCGAGAGTGTGACCATGGTATACCTGAGCAAGTCGATATTTTAGAACCTAGCCAGGGACCCGTTTCATAAAACTTGATATCAATAACAAGTTACAAGCTACTGTTATAAGCTACTGAAATCATGGCATGTGATTGGCTGAGAGCAAATTTGTCATAGAAATTTAGCATTTGTTATAGATAAAAAGTTTTGTGAAACGGGCCCCTGGACCTCCATCGCGACTGAGCGTCGTTGGCCAAAATTACACCCACCATATACCGTTCCAAGTTCTCTCATGGATTTTAACATAAATGAATAGAACTTTTGACGTCTCTGCAATTTCGGACTTCAGAGTTGGATTTTAACTGCTGAGCACCTAATAATTCATGAAATATATGTATTTGGTTTGGTGTGATAGTTTGTTCTTATCTGACTGCTAAGAACGTATGTGTATGCTTGTAAGGAATCAACCAGGGAACCGATGGCTTTAAGTCCTCTCTGAGGGACTTAGCAATGAAGGTTAATGCATTACCAGATGGCACTATCGCTTCGACTTGGCTTCGAACCCGTGATCTGCAGGTTACAAGACCAATGTTCTACTACTAAGCCACCGTGCCTCTCCGGGCGGATAGGATACCATGCAACTATTTGGAATTCTAATCAATATTAATTGAATTTAGTTCTGAGGAATTGTTGACACAGATTTGACAGTCGCACACGAACGTGAGAAAATGCATGACGTTGATTATTTCTATTATAACCGCATCGGGAATGTCCACATCTGAAAACAGCTTTACGTTTGGTCTTTTCAACAACAACAGAAATGCCTCACTCAGATCATGAATGATTAGATTAACATCTTTCCATTGAAATTTTGTTGCGATTTCCCAACAGGGAAGTGACAGCGCCATGGCAACAAAACCACCCGCATTAGTGGACTATGATATGAAAATATTGGTTCAAATAACCGTGGATGACTCGATATATTGATACTTCCAGAAAAAGAATCATGCACAAGTCGTCTCAATGGTCTCGAAACGGAATTATATTCTAACGGGACTGAGCAAATTATTGAGAGTAATTTGGAGAGATTTCTTGACGGAAACAAAGGAGCATTATTTTGATTCGCTTTTATCGCCAAACAAAGAAACGGACACCAATGTATCTGTTTTGTTGACACAATGCTGGTCAAAAGCTTCCCTAACTTGTAACGCCTAATGGAAAAGCGGTAGGTCGTCAGTTCGATTGCTGATGATTATGTTGAATGTATCTGCGGTGGTAGAAGGACATCTTTAAAGTCCTGTGTTCAAACTGATTATGAATCTTTGTTGATTTTTATGCTAGCTGTGTGCTAAAAATGGAGCCAATTGCTATAAGTTATATCCGAGAGACTAGGGAATAGTTATTACAGGACTTTTTTCTTACCAAAGGATAACATCACATCGATTTTTTTTTTAAATCAGGGACACTGGACAATCATGCCTGCACTGGGCATTCTCGTGAGATACACCTATTGATGCCTTGTCTGATATTAACTTCAAAGTGGTTGAAAGTGGCCACTTTTTCAATGGAAATACTGCTCGGCATCACTGGCATAAATGTGTTCAAAGATGGTTGATTATGACATCCTTACAAGATCGTTGGCATAAGTCTTGAGGATTCGACAATATAAGACGTGCCTTCATCATGTGTATAGTATTTTCAAGGAGCGTGGATTTGAGGAAGGCATCAATGCGATTCTTCGTATGAGGAAGCTGCTTCAGTTGAAACTTCTGAGAGGACCAAGTGATCGCCAGTCAAAAACGCCGCGGATGAGAGGATGCATGAATTATATGATTTCATCTTAATGGTTACTAAACGTTCCATCATGTATGTAATCACATATAAATGTGATGAAAGAAGTATTATGTTATGAAATAGAACTGACAGGAACTTGCTTATTATTATCGCGCTCTCACACAAATCCACGATCGTTTTAGTGATATAAAAATTACGAATCTGTCTTTGACAGGAACAAATGGCTTATCTGTCAAATTCCATCGTACATGTATGTGTGCCTTCGATTGAGCATCACTTTTTAAGTAGCTGAGATTCACTGAATTCGAATTATTCAATTTTAATTTCTGATACAGTATTGATGCAAAATATAAGATGACGAAATTATGTTGGAACGCTTGGAGAAAATAAAGACAGCTTGATAAGAACCATCTATGCTCTATTGGGTAATGCAGTAAGGAATACAAGCTCAGAATAGACAGGAAGGAAAAAAACATCAACCAGTTTAAGTATTTTTTGTATTTTCTGCAATTGCATGATTCCGACGAAAGTTTTAACCACCGTGAAACTTTCATTAACCTTTAAATGCGCAAAACTTATTGTTGAATAAAAATACAACGCTAATTCCACGTTACAGTTTTCACGCAATCCATTAGACGTTTTGTTCGTATTAGAGTTCCCATGGGGATGATGGGCATTTTATGCCGTTGCTAGAAATGACAAAACGTTTTTTTCCCAATTACTCAATAATACATTTTGCTATAATTGTAGGTTGGAGTTTATGATGAACATGGAATACATGAATAAGAAATCACCCTATGAAATACCACGTTCTAGATGCAATCTTAAAAATAATACAAATCGGTCGCTTAGCAACACAGTGGGCTCCACGTGCCGTCGCGACGATAGCAGTATCGGTGTTGAGGAATCGTCGTCTGCAGCATTCATTTATAATAGTGAAACATCTGAAGATGAGGCAGACTCTTCCAAACGACTCGAAGTGATGAAATGTCCAGAATTGCTCTCGCTACAGTTAGAGCGATTGAAGAAAACTAAACCTTGGGACCATGTCAACGAAAACGACGTCATTTTCTTCACTCGGTCGTCGGTGTCGGCGTCGAAAGTGTTGTCGAGCAAAAGAGAAGGGCAGCGCGAACGAGTTAGACGGCCCTCTACGGTTCCCATCGTCGAAGCAGACGAAAAGAGCGTTGGAGTAATAACTCTGGCAAAGTAAGTTCTATTCGTTTTAAGACGGGTTAGTCTGGCACGCGTATGGATCAAGGATTTTGTAAAGGGGGTCGGGTATATAGGGGGAACAAACCCTCGGAATTACTCAATAATGGAGGGGCATTATTGTTGTCATGTTGTTTAATCCTGGTAATTAAGTCTTGCCAGCTGGGTTTTAAGCGGAAGGGCACCGCTGATCGTGCCCCCCCCCCCCCACCAGTAATCTCCCTTTTACCTGACCAAGCCAATCGAAAATTATTCAGTCTGCGAAAAAGACTATTTAGAGAACTGGGCTGAATACTTGATCTGGTTTTTGTCATGTATGTGTTTAATATCGGTATGACGTTCATTTTATCATGTTCATTAAAAAGATGAAGCAAACTTACTTGATTAAAAGACTATTTGATACTTGAAACGTAACTTCCACCATCAGCTGAATACACATTTAACTTGAAATCATAGGGAAATAAGACAATGAGGGAGATGGGGAATAATACTTTTAAATAATCAAGGCATTATTGATCCACTGTAAGTTATAGTTTTAAAAAGTAGAGTAAATAAATGGCCGGCTCAGTTATACATATTTCCAAGGGCGTCAACAGGCGGCGGGGACATGTGAACATCGTATCATTTTGCCCCGACTAGTTTTGGTTGATTGTTACTCTATAGTGCATTAAAAAGCACATGGATAGTGGCCAACCAGCCCCCATACCCCTGCCTTCTACCAAACGCTCCGGTTCCGATCCCCCTCCCCCCCCCCCCCCCCCACTCCCCCATTTTTGAGAACCCGGAGACGCCCTTGATTATGTCTAATTATAGCATCAGGTTATTAGAGGGAGTCGATTCATAATTTATGCCGGTGCTCTTTGTGAATTCGAACCGATTTAGAGGAGGCAATTCAGTTCAAACTTTAAAGAGTCAAGGAAAGTTTCATTGTAAGGATGCTACTAAATTTTTCTTTGTCAACCGTGAGACATCAGTATACATCGCGTCTTTTGTTCGATAGAAATATTGTGAGTCCCTGGTATAGTCAATTGGGAGGATCGATATCCAAACGGCGATGACGTCAGCCCCATCAATCAATCTTTGAAGAAGAAAACAAAATCAATGGATGATCGGATTACAATTATCGTTGTTTTCCCTTTCTTCTTGTCATCGCATGTTTGATTTGTTTGATGTGCAATCGATTTTGAGATGCATGGAAGCTATGAGGGAGGATTTCGTCTGAGTTTGAAGTGCTTACCTTTAAAACATTCGTGTATTATTTGTGACATGGGCAAAATGATCTGAACTGATTGCATGAAAGACACATTTTTTTTGTGCGCTCTTGATATAAAACTCTGATTTAAGAGAGAGGGAGGGAAGGGGTGGAGATAATAAAGAGAAATAGAGAAAGAGAGAGAGAGAAAGAGAGAGAGAGAAGAGAGAGAGAGAGAGATGTAGAGAGTACAGAAGGGAAAGGGAGACATACAGGTGCACAAAGTTAAGAGAGAGATGGGGGAGGGGGAGCTGAGAAGGGGAAAAGGAGGGGAATGGTGGAAAGTGAAGTAGTTGGAGAGAACGTAGGAGCGATAGAGGGGTGTAGAAAGAGAAATAATTATTTTTGTTGTTCTTTCTCTCTCTCTCTCTCTCTCTCTCCCTCTCTCTCTTTCTCTCTCTCTCTCTCTCTCTCTTTTTCGTGCATAAAAGCTAGTATAGCTTTAAAAGAGGCAGCAAAAAATGTCGCTACTTTCAGAAAAAAGTTCAGTGTTAGAGTGGTGGAAGAAAACAGTAGTAGCAGTATAGTATAGTGTAATAGTAGTAGCAGTAGTAGTAGTAGTAGTAGTAGTAGTAGTAGTAGTACATAGTAGTATATTAGTATAATTATCAAACGTTAATTAAATTCACCATCCTTGCGCGAATTGCTACTAGCTCTTAGAAGCAGCCAAGCATTGTACTGAAATATGGATGACTTTCGTCAACAATATACTTGACGTGAGTGATGTGCCGTTTCTAGGCGACGAAAGCTTTTCATTTTGTTCACACAGGGAATAAGAAGGACACTCGAGTCTAATAGCTCTCCACGACTCCAAAAGGCAGTCGCAACTTGTCGCATCTTCAATTGACTGTTTTAATTTGTTGTTCTCCCTAGCGACACATTAATGATGCTTGAAATGACATACTTTTTAATTACTCAATGTCTTAATCATTACTAAAAACCAAGGAAACATAAGCCGTCACTATAGGGAGCCTTGTATGAGGTTGCATGAATTCAAACATTGTCTCACTTTTTTTGCGAAGTTCTTGCCTTTCAAGCTTCTTATATAAAATCCTAAAAGCTCAATCCAAGTATATAAGGTCCTCAAAAAGAAAGAAATGCGCTTCATAGCGAGTACTACATTTTAGGGAAGAAAAAAATGAAAGCTTAGTCATTTTGTATGTTGGAACAAATTGGAGAAAGAGAGAAATAGATGGACTGAGGAAAAACAAGAGGGAGAGATCAAGCGATAGAGAGTGTAAGCAATAAAAGAAAGCATGAAGGAGTAGGAAATATTGAGCAAGATAGGTATAAGACGGAAGCAAATAAGCATTATTATAGAGACAAATGAATGTTTATATGGACCCCTCCACGATTGGATGGAGACGTGGAGACGTTGAATAATCGCATTATTTATCAAGTCTTCGACAGGATTATAAACGTGTGCAAGTTAAAACTCTTGAATTAATCACATTCGTTAGTATTCAATTGTATTTTTCAATTTATTGCAAATTTACTGAATGTATACTTTGGAACCATTATGGTTCCAAAGTATACATTTAGTAATTTGCACCTGGTATGTTTCTTGTTATGGGTGTTCTCATATAGTCATCAATCGTTATGGCCACATTCAGGCAAGACAAGATTATGTGCATGTAGTATACCATATACTTCCTAGTTTACGTGAATTTTTCTTTGATCTGATAATTATGATGATGATCAGCAATGCATCAAGTCTTGCGTCTTCATTGTGCATGACTGATCTTCAACGAAACGTAGTTAAGTCTTTTGTCAACTCTGTTTATTGCTACGGCAGGCAGCCAGTGAAAACGAACTCGTTTAATCAAATTATGGAAATGTAAGCATTACTTTAAACAAACAGAACTGTGTTATTCCTGGCTCATTTTCCTGATTGAGGTGTCATATGAAAGGGCAGAAATTGAACTTTTTAGAAAAGTGATTTCATTCTTCTTGAAATTCAGATACCGCCCGCCAAATGACTTTTTGGTTTCCTCTCTTCAAATTCTTTTTAATCACGCATGCGTGAAATATGCATCATTATGAGTTACGACAAATGAAAGAGGAGGATTTAAGCTTTACAAATACGTGTCATTTATTAATTATAATTGTGATTAAATTATGATAAAACATCGATAATTCTCGGTTTCGTTTTTTTCTGGGACGCACTGAATACACATACTTTACTGTGCTGTTATGCAAACACAACTCCTAACAGTGCTATTTAACAGACACACAATACAAAAAACTGTTCAAAGCTTCTGAGAACAAGTGCGTCTTCAAAACAAACTTTTAAGACAGCAACAGATGAGTCTTTTTCTGGTCGAAGATTATTCCAAAGATTTAGAGCAGCGCAAGTGAATAACAAGTCGGGAAATTGCAAGTAAAGCCATATAAAATGAGAATTAGGTTACAGCACCTAGATCAATGGATAACATGCATTTTATTTTCGCAATTATATTTGTATTACGTATAAGTTAAGAGTAAATGGAAAATTGCTTGATCTTAACTTATGTATGGAGTTGGACTTTGTGAAATAATTACGAAATCAATCAAAATATAACAAAAATAGTAGAACCTAAAGTCTCAAAAACATTAAAAATTGTAGATTTTAAGTATTGGTGTTCCGTGCAAATTAAAAGGGTGAAACCAAGAGTATACCCAAAACAGAGTGAGAAAGAATAAAGGAGGTAAAAGAAAGAAAGGAAGAAAATGGCCACAAAAGGACAGCGAAACGGGTGAACAATTAATAATACTCGAGAACAAACACTAGACAAAAAATTCGGAGTCGACGTGAACACAATGCTTCGCGTTGCCATAGACCATAAACAGTGATGCTCGAGCACACGCGCGGAGTCCTTTTTCTTCAAAGTTTACCCACTTTGCAAAAATGCGAAGTCGATCTGACTGGATGCGTACATTGTGTGCTATTACACTTGCTTATTGATCGGGAATACTTGTGGTTTACAGATCTATGTACACTTGTAATGCTATAGATCACCGATCGATGTCTGTGGAATTGTATTCAAAGCTGTCTAAAGTTTGAACGGTGTTCTCTGCTCTTGGTTTGGTAGAAAGTAGAAGTTGACAAGCATGTTGCCTGAAATTTGAGATGTGAGGAGTAATGATAAGAAAAGTATCTCTTTAAAGACTCTGCTTTCAAAAGTGATGATATTGCTTCGAGGAGCCTGTGAAATCTTTAGCCACCAGAACGTTAATTGATTGGTGACTTTACCGTCAGTATTGGAATACCAGTAGTTGCTGCATTAACACCGCCTTTTAAGAACTTATTTTGAAACAGCAAAGTGCTGACAGCGTAATCACACTTGTCATGGATTTCTTTCAATTTTTAATTTGACATTTCTTTGGCCCACTCTCGGTCTGCAGTTGCAGTTTGAACGGATCTTGCTTCGACATTATACCTGAGCAAAAAAAGACGTGCGGATGCCTCATAGTACTATCATTCCTATTTTGTGTTATCTAACTTCTAATGTAGAAACAAAAATACATTGACAGGATGGTTCTTCATAATGTTAAAGATATTATTCCTTTGCACCTGTGGAATAAGGAAATCTATATGTGACCCTCGTCTTCCTGGAAAGCATTCAAATACTTTGGAAATTCTTTACAGAAAGAAATCTTCTTTGTTAATGATTATCAATTCTTCATCGCCATTGTCTCATGTTACGATCCTATAAAGCAAGCGACTATAAATTGATTATTCTTGTGCATGTTGTATACATGGGTCCAACGAACTTGAAAATCACGCTTGAATAGGGGTATTGATGTTCATTGAGGATCCAAGGGGTACTTCAACGTTCCCCTAGGGCAGTTTTCGATCCCCCTTTCCTTTATGCGGAGATTATAAGCAGGATGTTGACAACGCTTTTCAATAACGTACTTTTTTGCTCACAGTCAACGGTGGGCAATGGGATGTTCTAAGCTGCAGTTTCCATGGAGATATTCGTGTTAGTTATCATATTAATTATTAAAAGAAACTTTGGAATACAATATATTTCGCGACGTTCTTCGTGTCAGCTTTAATTCTCCCGCGACGCTGCAATAAACCTCCGTTGCTAGGTATACAGGGCATTTGTGTGGCAGAAGGAACGAAAGAACGCACGCACACGCACACTTCGGCTTGATCATGCTAAAATATTAACGAGGGGAAGGTTTATTTCCTTTTAGCTTTTGGATATCCAATAAAAGAATATCACTTCTGTTTGTTGTTGGACGATGGCTGTACGGACCAAACTAAGATTGTGTTAAAGTATCAATTCTCTTCGAAACATAGGTGATATTATTGGTGAATGATATTGCACCGTCCGACTTAAGACTTTGCCTTGGCTTTGATTTGGAGTTGTTCACGTGAGGAATAAATTGAATGGGTTAGTGAAAACTATTTCCCGAATGGTAGCAGACGACAACGACTCGAGAAGGGAGGAAGGTGTCCCCATCTCGCCGAGAATCCAAATAATGCATCTTCCAAGGT
Organism: Strongylocentrotus droebachiensis; assembly: GCA_035222895.1. NCBI lineage: Eukaryota > Metazoa > Echinodermata > Echinoidea > Camarodonta > Strongylocentrotidae > Strongylocentrotus > Strongylocentrotus droebachiensis. The sequence continues at coordinate 303,171 of JAVYIG010000939.1, read as the reverse complement.
AATATACTTCACAGGACTATTACTGTTACTATATTACTATTACTACTATTGCTACTACTACTACTACTACTACTACTACTACTAATAATAATAATAATAATACTCACTATTACTACCACTACAACTGCTGCTCCATTACTACTACTATTAATCCTACTACTTCTACTACTACTACTACTACTACTTCTACTATTACTCCTTCTACTATACAACCCTCCCCCAAAATGTATGTTTCCCAACATATCTTTTAATCGCGAATAACCAATTCATTTCAATTTCAAAGCATACAACATTTCTAATGTACATTTTTACGAATGCATATTAAATAACATAATTGTGTCCTGAAATGAACACGAAAATAAACTACCGGTAGTAGCGAAAAACCCTGGATAACTAATTCTTTATAAATGAAGAAGTGGGTCAACAGAAAGAAAGTTCAATTCATATCGCAATAATTAAACACAATTTCGAATAAAAGGGCTAAAAATAGTTTTATGACCTATTGCAGAAACATAGACAAAAAACTTTCATGTGTGGAAGATTTTTAATGACGTACTTCAGGATTTTTTCTTTCTTAAAGGGTACAATGTCAGGGTAAAACTTTGTGTCTACGTCGTCGCCTCTTGAAAATGAAATGAAAGGTAATATGCATTTGCGATGTCAGTTGTTCAATTTCTGTCAGTGAAGGCATATCTATAAACAGCTCAATAAGCTAATTATATTGACACATTGAAGAGAGAAAGAGAGAGAGAGAGAGAGAGAGATAAAAGGACGATAAGTAAAGAAAGAAATCTTAGTGAAAATAAAAGCTCGATTAGTCGATAAAACGTATATAAACTATAATTATTGCACTGTCTAGGTGGTCATTAATTGTAATTTGACATAACTATCGCAAAAAATCATTTAGATGAACATTATGATCGATGGATATACTTGTTGGCTGTGAAATATGGTAACCAGGTGGAATCGGCTCTCACAAGAAATAACAATACCACACGTAGATTTTAAAATTATTAGAACGAAAATGGGAGAATAATAGTGATAAAGATAATGATAATAATAATGGAAACTTGTATACATGTAGCGCTCATGTCTAGCACATTGCCACTCCTGGCGCTTGCTTATCATTACACTGGCTTTTATTAGCACGGCTGCCATTACAGTGCTCGAGCATTTCAAGGAATTAATTTCTACTAGGTACCCATTTACCTCACCTGGGTGAAGTGTAGATCAATGTCTTTCCATAGGACATTAGTGCTGCGAAAGGGATTCGACCCCCATACCTTGTCGATCACAGTCCGCAGACTTAGTCAATGGACCACAACACCTCTACAATTAAAAATTAAATTAACCTGTCACAAGGGTCTATGCCTACCCATCATTTCTGGCCGTTACAGTGAACAACTAAATTAAAGAGAGAATAACAATTCAAATAATGTTTAAAGCTTACTATACCTTATATGACTGTACAATTTCAAATCATACAACGAAAAACATAGTTTAAAACAATAACAATGAGACAAATAAAACTCCACACACAAAAAATACTGGAGTAGCATAAACCACAACGAATCTTGATGATACGGGGTTTCTAATGTGTCACTGTTCACAAAAAGCCCTAAACATGGATCCCATTTTTAACAAAAATATCCCTAAACATGGGGTCCGTTTTTTTAAAATTGCGAAAAATGGCTCAGGGTTTCGAGACTTGAGCGGCACCCCCCCCCCCCCCCCGTCCGAACCAAATCTGAGTACCCCGGGGATAAAACCCAACACCAGACGCAAAAAAATGTGCCAAAAGGCAGAATTCCCTGAAGTGCCCTTAGTAGATCTCAGCCCTTTTTAAAATTTAGACTAGAAGTAGGTGTAAGCCCTTTAGAATATCGAGCAAAACATAGAAATAGACAAAGAAATGTTGGTACTGGCGCTCCACGGTTTCCACTCCTGCATCGTCCAAGAAGCCTTATGTATGCTAAAAACAGATTTAGAGTAAATAGTACGAATCCTCGTGTTTGTAAATGCATACATTAAAACGGACTTAATATTTTGTTCCGCTAAATGCCAGAAGGAGAACGGTTATATTTAGAAACAACCTTTGTAATGAAATGTCTTCTTCGATCCCATTTCTCTTGTAATGAGCTGGAGAATACAAATGCTAGAGAATACTGAGAAAATCAAACAAAACGAATCTGTGCAAAACAATTTAATAATTAGTAATTGGGAAGAGAAGTATCCTAATGTCCTCAGGATCAGTAGTAGTTTCTTATCTATCTATTTCTTTTTATTCATGGCCTTCCTGAATGAATTTCATACTCTCGTGATTTTGACAAGTGATGATTTGAAAGACAGTTTCCTAACTTTTGTTTCTTTGTTTATTTACTTGTTTTGGGTCTTACCACTCCTCAAAAAACTTCCATGTGTATTTTATTTTAGTAATTTCCACAGGTCTGTTTTCTTTCTTTTCCTGAATACATAATCATGATGGTAAGAATGCGAATTACATACATTAAGTGTTGCTAGGTAAGGCAACACTGTTACTTGTCCTACAGAACAACATGTACTATATGCAATTTGCATACTGATTATTAATATAAAATTATTTGTAACAGGTGAATGAAATAGTTTGTATCAAGGCACTTCACACAGACGTATGAAATAAATCTGGTTACATTACAAAAAAAAGCTATTTTACCCACGCTTTGCCTCTGTGCTTACCAAAAATCTCCCGCACATTTTTTTTTCTTCTCTCGTTTTCTTTTTCTTTTCGTTTAGGCTGACATGGCGTAACCATGCCACTGGGTTACAACAAATAGTCCCAGAGTATTTTTAGGATTGTGAATTAAACCATTTCCTGGCACTCCTTCAATCATCCCAAGATCAAATACAGTGAATGAGGGGTCGAGTATGGTATTATATCCGAATTTGTGCGACCCATTCATTAAGTTGGAGTTTGAATCTGGGATTTTCTTTTCTTTCGTTTTTTTTATTGTGTGCTCGAAAGGATAGAAAATGCGAAAACGTGGGTGGTATTCTGTAATTGTGAGTTCCCTTGCAATAGGCTATTTTCATAATGTAACCACATTTTGATGCATATATTATGTCTTTGTGAAGCGCCTCGATACGAATGATTTCATTCCCCATGTTATGAATAAATGTATTTCAATAGTCACAATTCAAATTGCCTGCATGCATTAGTTGAATGTCGTGTCCTTCCTAACAACACACAATATATGCAGTTTGTATTGTGGTCATTGATGTTAAATTATTAGTAGCAGGTGAATGAAATCATTCGTATCGTGGTACTTTACAAAGACGCACGCATTAGATTTTGGTTACATTACGAAAATGGCCTATTCGACGGTAGGGTATAAATCGACAGTCCATGGAACCGACATTTGCAAATGCTTCATGAGGTCGAAAGCGCACGAGACTATGACAGCCCGCTAAACAGAATAAAGACAAGGAATGATTTAAGGAAAGATAGAAGAAGAAGCGGAAGAAGGGATTTAGAAATAAATCACGGAATACAAAGAAAGATAAAAAGGATGAATAGAGAGAGAGAGAGAGAGAGAGAGAGAGAAATAAACCGAAAGAAAGAAAACGAAAGAAGATATATAACACCAAATAGATTCACAAAGGAAAGATATAAAACGATTGTAGTACGTAGTAGATGAACTAGAAATACAAAGTCATACCGAAATTGTCGATCTAATGCGCCGTTGGTCTATAGCCGACGGTTTTGTTCACCTTCCAGTAACATTTACAGACAATTTGTTGTCTCTATGCATGAGCTTCAACCTTTTGAAGTATGTAGTGACTGTTTGGTATTTATCAATTATATGAATGAAAGAGAGCAATAGGACAGAAAACGTTTGATGTTTCGTTGATTCAACGCATCCGTTGCGAATGATATCAAAACAATCTTTTTCTTATTGGTGGGTAGTCTTACTTTTCATAATATCCATCGGAAACTAAGCGAGAAAGACTGGTATGCGCTCTGTCGTCTTAATTACTTAACTCATGATGAAATAAACAAATATATTGTGTAGGTGTTGGTTGCTTGGTCATAGTTGGTGTACATACTACATATACCATACACATACACCTAGGGGGTGCAGAAGAAAACACCTGCATGTATATTTGGGCGTCAATTTCATTCCATAGTTTAGTTTGAACATGTCTAGTAAGTCCATGGTTTGAATGTCCTTCTAACCTACTTAGTGTAAACAGCTTGAAGTCTTTGTCAAAATCTGAAAGGAGTGGCTAAACTGTCTTCCCAAATAATCCAGTATCCATTCTTCCTAGGTGAATGCAAGTTGCATACGGATACGCGATACGCCGTTCTTCTACATGTACTTCTATATGCTAATAACTCGGTCGAAAGCCTTTTCAGCAACTAAACGAGGAAATTGTGGCGTGGTGATAAGTGAAGCGTGCTTATGTATACGTTGGACCTGTTCTCTTTTCTTGACAAACAGCCATTGTAGCAATGGCAGGTTATTAATTGGTAGTAAACTTAGTGAAGGAGAACAGAGAAAGTATTCTATTTACCAGGACCTTCCTGTATTTATCGACGGAATTACAGAAGATACGAATCACCGGCTCTTGAATACAAGAAAATATAACATATCACAAGAACACAGACTTTTTGTTCATGATGCCTCGCCATAATTATTCGGACGTTATTTGGATATTAGAATAATTTTGTTTGCACTGAAGTCAAGAGCATAGTCAAACACAATCTGAAATGCAAGACATACGATATTGAGCTTAAATCCCCCCCCCCCCCCCCCCCCACTCCGGGGTCGGAATGACCGCACGCGTGTTACCAAAATATCCGGTAAAGGGAAACTTTTCGTGCGACAAAGTCCGGCCCGAGAATTGTAAAAAAATAGGGGGGTATTTGACTTTTCACCCGGAGATTTCTTTAAAAAGGGGGTGTTTTTCTTTTTTTTCTCTCATCTCTTTGGACTCCTGAGAAATTATCCCGAATTTAGGGGGGTACATTGAGCATTTTTCCGTATTTAGGGGGTCTCCAAGGCACGAAAAGCCCGCGAAAAGCCCGCGAAAGGGGGGTTCTGAAATGTTGGCAGTCCTCAGATAGGGGGTGCTTTCAAAAATAGGGAACGAGCATACGCGTACCCTAAATAACACTGAGTGGGGGGGGGGGGGGGGGGGGGGGCTTTAATCCAGTATGTCCTTTGATCATCATAAACATAAAACGAAACAAATACAGTAGCAAGCACAGCATCCTTTTGTATTTCTCTATAAGATCCGGCAAAAGAATCGCAATGAAATTTCAGTATAATGAGCTGACATTTCATTTATCATATCGCTTTTATTACTTCTGCATCGGAATCTAAACTCCCGGGGGTCGAAACTGTATTGAGAAGGAATTTTATTGCTATCACGGTGATGATTTCAACAAAGGGTGAGCAGTGGTCTCGTAACAGGGGAGTCCCCCGGGAGTCCCGGGTTTGAAAACCAAGTCGATGCGCTGCCATTTTTAAATGACTGTCTCTCGGATAGGAAATAATTAAAGCAGTGGGTCCTCATTATAGCTTATCTACAATCATACACTTCAATTTTTCTTCGCGGTCAGGTAATAAAGAAACCACCAATAAGTGGAAGATAACGCTCATGTTATCATCATTATAGAAAGCAATCTTGTAATTTAGGAAAAGCCAAACAACGACTTCAATATGCAAACTGCATTATAAGGAATAACGCACTTTATTCTAATCTGAATTATAAGGAAGAGAGTGATGGATAGGGAGAATGAGACAAAGGGAGAGAGAAGAGTGAGACATGGAATGCTAAAATAAAGAGAAAGAAAGGAGACTAGAGAGAGAGAAAACGTGAGTGAGTGTGGGAGAGAGAGAGAGAGAGAGAGAGAGGGAGAGAGAGAGAGGGAGGGAGAAGGGATTGGAAGGGGCAGGGTAAACGGTTTTTGCCTATCACACTCGGCGGTAAATAGAAACTCAACAAGTCGGTGATTTTGACGGGTCTCGATAGGCCCATTTTTTGTCTCTTCGTGAAGCAAAAAAAAGCTTCTCAGCTCCATGGTAACCGAGTATGTGTACACACGTGATTAAACAAAACTGTTGAAGGGATTCAGGACGACTGTTTGCTTTTAATTGTTGTCTGCTACATGCCTGTTGAAGCATATCCTTTGGCACATCAAAAGTAATGTTTGCTCATCTAACAGAAAAATGTTTCTGGCGGAGGCGGTAGCGGAACAATTAGAGAGCGTGGGGACCGGGGGGGGGGGGGGGGGGGTGTTGTTAGAAGAAAAAACAATCGTACATGTAGTAAGGCACATCAATCTTCTGGTGTAAGATTGTATGCATTCATGAAACAAAAGTTGCCTTTGACTAAACCAAAAAAATCAAAATGGATTATATAAACGTGCTATGATACATAACAGGTTAATTGAATAGTTCATAACGAATGCCTTATAGGGAAGAAACGTCCGTAAAGTTGAACAAATTTAATTTACCGCGTATCCACCATCCACGGGGCGAGGGAAGGCACTCCAAAGAGGGGGCAACGCCATCAAAATCACATATGGTGGGGGAAGGGCACTAATCTTCGCCCCCACAAAAAAAAATGGAAGAAGTGCCATCAGAAATGAACATTTACTCTCCTCTTTCATTTACATCGTTCCTCATAATAATTAATTATATTATATTACTGTCTTTGTTTTATGTAATCACTCTCCCAACCCATTGTCTCTTGGCTCCGATTTTATTCCATTCACTCTAAAATATATAGATATGACAAATAACAAAAAACATTTTTTTTCCTCCTACCTCCTCACAGATTGCAAGGCGGCGGACAAGTCAAATGGAAGCCCTCCGAAAAGAAACGTACCCATCACTCGTCATCCATCCAACTTCCGGCTGTTTACGAAACATGGAAGGAGCCCTCTCGCGTCAACCGTCGGAGAACGCAAGCTGCTGCTGCACTGGCCGCCGAAGCGAGAAGGTCTTCGCGAAGTGTGCCGACTATTTCCAGGCGAGACAAGACAGAAAGTGAGTAACAAATATGTATGATAACTTCACACGGCCGTAAACTTTAGGGGATCGAATACCGATCGTCCCCACCAACATTTTTTTTTTAATAGTGTCGTTATTTTATTTTAAAAATGTAAAATCAAGTATTACCAAGATTCTAATATTCTTTTTTGTAAACATCAACGGTGAATCTTATTGCCATTATTGTATTCTTATTGTTACTTGAATTGTTTTTGTTTTTTCTGAACTAACAATTATTTGTTTTTCAATATTTCTTCTATTTACAATTCGAAAGCTTGCATTATCTCTCCAAAAAAGACAGCTACAAATTGTGAGCATCTAACAAAAGTGTGTTACTGGCAACCAGTAATATTTCCTGCTGCTCTTTAATAACTATAAACTAATATAATTACAGAGCTTATGCTTTATTACGGCTCAGGTCCAGAACGGGTTTCCAACTCTGCCCCCTCTTCCAAGCCACGCCCTAGTAACCACGAAAGACACAACTCGGAGCCAACGTCATCGTCGAAGAAAACCGCCACCCCACCCCGACTTCCCAAAATTAACACGCTTGTCGCAGGAGGTAATAAACTACATCATTTTTTCATGGGATGGATTTTCTTGAAATATCTGGGGGGTTTTACGCCAAGAGCTAAACGCATTTAAATTATATGGTAACCATGCGTTTTATTCATTTCTTTATTCTTGCCATCGTTGTCAATTTCTCAATACATCGTGTGATTTCCTTTTTAGTTTTCTCTGCTCTTTTGCCATCCTTCTATTTCTCTTTGTTCACGCTCCTTGTTTTACTCGTTATGTTCTTTCTTTTCCCTTTTCTCAATCCCTCTTCCTCCTCCTCCTCCGTTCTCTTTTTTTTCTCCTCCTCTTCCGCATTATTTTCCTGTCTTATTTTCTTTTAAAATTCATTTTCATTTTAGTCTTTTTCAGTATTTCACATTCTTTCTTATGTTGTTCCTTCATCTCTTACAAAATGCCGACTCAATATTTCCTGCCTATTACAATTTTAGTTAGAATTTACCCTGCCCCCCCCCCCACACACACACACACACTAGTCCATTTTGTAGAGGAGTGTACCCGTCTCCCTTCTCGAACTATCAAAAACTTCTCTTTTGCCCTCCAAAAATAGTTTCTTCGGACCTCTAAAAAGTATCCTTCCGAAGCCATAAACTCCTCAAAAGAGAGCTTTTTCATAAAACGAATGGAAATTATTTTTCTACCAATGTACTATTTGATTATGATATATCTTTTTGAATTGTGAAGTTGTAAAGTATGCATGCAATGATTCAACACCACTCCCCCCCCCCCCCCCCGAAAAAAAAGACAGTGGTTGCATTATGATAACAGTTTTAATCAGCAACAACTTTAATGATTTAGATTTTTTAAATGCAGCCAAAATCGCTGAAATGATTTAATCAAAATAGTTTGGTAGACTTGTGAAAGTAACCACGTGCGATCAATTGATCAATTTCTCATCATCTGCTCCTAATGGTTCTTCATTAGCCAACATTGTACCTCTATAATCGCAGTTATTATTATGATTATGGCTTCTCTTTCTCTACAGCTCCCGAATCAAACTCATCCGTCGAATCGCCACCATCATCGCAAAAGCCAAAGCACAGCAAGCCGAAAGATGCGGGCAAGAAAACTACCTCTCCCGCCCCCACCAAGAAAACCACCTCGCCCCTCTCCCCAAAGGAGCCGAGGGCTCGTGAGGGGACAACACAAGCTAAAGGGGACAGGTAAACTTTCTAAATAATCTGCTCTGTTTTATTTCGACAGAACATTTTGTAGAATAAGTCTATTTTATTTTCTTTCTGCTAGAGCTGGTTGGCCTATACAGGGTGTCTAAAGAGATGCATTAGAATTCTGATTGACAATATCTTGAAAATTACTCGATCTTTATCAATTGAATTTCTTAGGTGATATTTGAAAAGTATCATGCTACGCTTGATATTATGATCAGCGATTAATCATCAGCCATCGTGTAATTATTATCATCTTTCTGTTAACTGATAATCTGATGCAAATCGTTATGAAAGAAATAGGAAAATGCACAAAAGTGTTTTAATTGCACATCGTGAGAATATACAAATATAATGTCTGACAAAGTTCTGGGCCAAATTTGTGTCAAATTGTGGAAAGATGAAAATATCACAACCAAATTAGTATTTACTATGTCTGTACCTTTCAAAATACTGGAACACCAAACTATGTTTAATATTTCAGAAAATATTATTACAACTACCTTTACCTCTTTGTTTATTATCACAGGTCAAATATCCACGTGGAAGAAAACAACAACGTCGTGACGAAAACCAGCAAAGAGTTGACACAATCAAAAAAGCTTCCCTCCGAAGGTTTACCTCACATTGGAAAGGAAAACAATGTTGGAACAGTGCATAAAGATGGACCAAGTGTAAGATTAAAAGATCCGAACACAACAACTCTAACTGAGCGAAAGAAAGAGGATAAACATGAAAAGGCTATAAGCAAATCTACGAGCAAAGAACCAAATGAAGAATATCAAAGGACGAATGCGGCTAAGGGTGAGAATATTACTGACCAAAGCGCAAAGATTTCGAATAAACTTCCAAAGAGGAGCACGGAGAGAACTACGTCCGAAAAGAAACATGACAGTGTTAGCCATAAACCTGTATCGGAAGCCCGCAAGGATAAAACCGCGCCTAAATCTTCTGAGGATAACAAAACAAGAACGTTGGAAAGCCGTGAAACGCTCGCAAATAGAACGCATGCACAATCGCATACTAAGTCTACTCTCTGGAAGCAAAGACTTAACGAGAGTCCGACAAAGGCTCCGCCGTCGAGGCCGACAAATAGCAGGATAGGTACAGGCTTCAGTAGCAGAGTGAATCCACGATTGAAGTCGAATCCGGTTCGTTCAAAACCACCCATGCAGCGACGTCGCACGAAGACCGGGTTCTTCACATCCAGTGGCGAGTTCGTGACCAACGACGAAGACGGGAAACAAAGCGAAGTCAGCGCGGAGACATCGCGCACCAAACGAACGGAAGCAACGACGACGACGCGGAGAAGCAACGTTAGTGGCTCGACGACGTCAACGAAATCGTCGTGGAAATCAACAACCAGCAGCGAGACGTCGAAGAAACCGTTAAAACAACGAACAACTATCATTACGAAGAAGACGTTAGCAAGGCAAAAGTTCTACAACTCGGTGTACAACAACCAGCATTACAAGATTCAACGACAGACGACATTTCTGAAGAAGGTCGAAATAGCTCAGTTGAAGATTGATGACGAAAAGGTAGGTCTATATTTTTGCAAAACATTTAACTAAGGGCATTGCCAATGGGAAGGAATGGGGGTGCCTCTACTTCATATTGTTTTGGATTTTTTTTTGGTGGATTATGAGGGGGGGAGAGACGTTTCATTATAGAACTTATTAACTCAAAAACTCTATTTTTTCTCCAACGGCTAAGAAATGTGATATTTGCATCAATTGCTCTTTTGCTTCCATTCAGGCCCGAGAAAGCGCAAATGCACAGGAAAAGAAGCACGAGAGTGTCGTCCGGCAATACCAGACGTTGAAGCACATACGAGATAAATTTGATGAGGAACAAGTGAAGAGGTTTTCCCGCCAATACGTCTCCTGGCGAAGCGTCGAAAAGGATCGTCTGGATAGGCAGAGTTCGATGTATGGCCTACCAGACAACATCTACGAAGATAGGTATGAACTACATTTCTTTGGTATTTTTTTCCTTTCCATTTCGCGATTATGTTTGTTTTAAGTAAATTTATTTGGCTAAAAATTATCTGATTTCTACTTCTTCTTCTATTTCTTCTTTTTCTTTCTTTCTTTTTCCTTCTTATTCATCTTCTTTTTCTTTTTCTTTTCCTTTTTCCTTTCTTCTTTTTTCAAAAGTTTCCTTGTTTGTTCTCCTTCTCATTTGTCTTTAATGCATTGTTATTCTTTAAGGCGGTAGATAAAATATTTCTTTGATCAGTTAACTGCTTTAAAAAAATCCAGATGATGGACTTCTAAATATCTTGCCTACCGCACAAAATTGGTAATGTGCTTACCCAATCTGGAAAGAATTTCAATGCACCAAATTACGTTTTCATTTTCACGCTTTAAGTGGTGTTCATTTATGTCACAGATTTTCAGCCCTTCAAATTGGACCTTGGCGATTTATGGTCACAATCTAAAATATAGAAGAAGCGTAGCTGATTATTATTTTTTTTTTTAAACATAAGACCATTTTCCATTTCTCATTTTTTTCTTGCACAGATATGACAAGACGTTGAAAGAGATTCCCAAACTAAAGAAGCCCAAGCCCAAATCGAATCCCAAATCAGATAAGAAGTTTTCCCGCTACGTCCGCTGGGTAAAGAACATCAGGCGATTTGAGCGGATTCTGAAGCCAAACATCGGGGCGGGACTCGAGGACTCGATGCTTCGCTCGACCCATGGAGCTTTGGTAGAAGGGAGGGACATCGTCGAGCTTCACCAGTCTAGTGACGATGCCGCAGCGAAAGGAGGAGAAGGTAATTAAGATGGTTGGAATAATATCACTGGTACCTGGCTAACTTCTCCGTCTCTGTTGAAAGGACATTACTGAATTTCGATAGTTTGACCAGTTTGCTTATATATCATTCATATATATAGAGAGAGATAGAGTGAGATAGATGGTGTTTGATGGTTAGACTATTTTGGAAAGCATGTGTATGCTTGTAAGTGAACAACCAGGGGACCGACGGCTCTAAGTTCTCTCCGAAGGACTTTGTAATGAGGATTAATGCAGTTCCCAAGGGCAATAACGCATCGGCTTGGCTTCGAACCCGGGGTCTCCCGGTTATGAGACCACTGCTCTACTACTGAGCCGTCGCGCCTCTATATAATAATAGAAGAACTTTGGAAATAATGAATACTTGCTTTAAACTTACAATCAGGTGTTTGGAGGCAGTCAATGTGACAGCGATTGGTATTTAGTAATCTTCTAAAACAACCAACCAACCATCGCTCCAAAAGAAATTAGTAAATTGTGGCATGAATACCTGAATATTATTTTCCTAGTCATCATTATTTTGTATATTTACTGGCATATTTTTGTTATGTGTGATTATCTTTTTAGCAGGTCCGAAAAAGACGAAGAAAATAGTGAAGGTTAGAAACGTGATCGGATCAGCAAAACGTCTTCTTCAAGCAACTCAGGATATGGGTAAGTTACCCCCCCCCCTCCCCCCCCCCCCCCCCCCACCTCCTCCTCCTGCTCTTCCGTTTCTCCTCTTCCTCTTAATCTTCTTTTCCAATCCTCAATTTTCGTCTTTCCCTCCCTGCCCCCGTCTACGCTTCCTCCTCCTCCCCTTCAACCACCCTCCTCCCTTTCGACCCCTCCTCTCTCCACTGTTTTTTGTTCTTCGCAATCTCCTCCTTTTTTGTGTGTATACTATTTCCTGACTTCCCTTTATTTTCTGACGTTTTCAGCGCACGCTGGGGTCGATGTATAATTATTTTCACCTAATAATGTATGATTAGAATTTTCCTTCTGTTTTCCAAAGCTTCTTTAATTTATTTTCAACTCGGTTGGCTCGTTTTACCACAGTGTCCCTTCTACTGCCCTTAGAATTATTTCATCTCAAGGGATATGGAGACCGGGCATTTTCCTCCATTGCTCCTCGCCTGTGGAATTCCCTCCCATCATCTATTCGTGAAATTGATAACCTGGACCACTTCAAAGCTTCACTCAAAACTCACATCTTCCTTCAGACATTTAAATGCTAATTTTATTGGAGGAGCTCGCGCCTTTGAATGTTTTTTGAAACAGATATATGGCGCCATACAAATGCTGTTCATCATCATCATCATCATACGCACAGGCTTTTTACATATCATCTTTATACAGCACTCAAATGTATGTTATAACCAGTTACAGTTTGTTATTGTTCAATAAAACTAGATAGGGAAAGATAACAAAAGTAAAGAATACTAATTAATGTTATCCTTGAACTGTTCAGGTATATTTCTGCCTCAACTGAAATTTTGGTATCGCAAAACTGATTGGCCTATCGACATTTGATACATGTATGTTTCTTTATTCTTTCCTTAGACGCAATCAGTGAGGTTTCTAATGAGGATGCTTTTGATGACGACGATAGCTACAGTGACGTGTCATCTTTAGACCTTAGTGATGACGAGTAGAACATAAAATCGTGCCACTTTATATTTGCAACAGTGGTTGATCATAAATCAGCGTTCTTCTTCTTGTGAGCAATGATCGAAGATCTTATACTTAACATCATCGGTACTTTTTCATTCAAAATCTAACTCGTTTTTACTCAGTTCGGGCTTAGATGAAATTCTTATTCAACTCGTAATCTAAGGAAATATGAGAGCAGAATACAACTACAAGTAATCTTATGATCATTCCAACATCAAAAGAAATTTCTCATTACTCGACTCTCATAATTATCTTCATAGATAATAGCTTCATGTTATGAGTTTGTGAGCGTGATGTTGTCAATACCAATTATGCAATGGGATTTTACATAAACCGACAAGGAAAGTTCTTTCTAGCATTGTATAATTCTTATCATCAAATTGTTCAACTCAGGTTATATTTGACTTCTTCCAATTGTCTGGAAAATGCATGAACATGTAGATATCTCAAAAATATAACGGTCGATCGTGTAAGAGAGCGATTGAATTGAAGGTGTTCGAGAAAATGGGTGGTTGTTCAATCAATTTTTGGTTCTATTCATTGAAAATACTCACTTCTTTTTGTTATTTCATTTCTTCCATTTATAAATCTCGACTTCAAACTCTTTATTTTCGCTATCTCTCTTATTTCAAATTCAGTTTTACTCTTGCTTTGAGAAGGGGAGCATAGTTTATATATTTCTCATATCATTTCCATCATGTTCTTTTGAAATAATGAAATAATTCCTTCAGCATAATTGAGAACTCTTCTTATTATCTCTTGGCTAAGAAAAATGTTCTTGGCCAATTAAACTGGGTATTATAAAAAACAACATTGCCTGAGAATGGATCTTATCTCTCCTCTATTAAGCTAAGACAAATGCCCTCATCTGTTTGGAAATGTAAATGATATTAGGCTAAAGTCAAAGTCTTAGGTGTTTATTTGAAGCGTTATTATTACTCGACTGTACTTAGACCGATATTAAGCCTAATTAAATGGAAAACGGGTCACCCACGTTTACGTGAGGTTTTCCCCCCAATTTGTCAACAATTTGAATAAGAACTAATGCGCAGATCACATACTGGTATTTTTCTATTGCATATGCTGCATTATTTTGACAATCAAGATAATAGTAAACTGTTTTATCGTCATTGAGTATACCTGAGTAACATGTTTGATCTTCTTTCTTCATCATTTCTTGTCTAAACAAGTTTAATCAATGATTATTCCGTCCTTTAAGTTGATACTGAAATATATAAATGATAAAGGGAATTGGTGAATGGGTGTTGTGATTTATAAAGATCAACTGTGAAATATTGAAGTATTGATATGATTTACTAGTGTAGTATATCTTGCCATTTAAATTACAATTGATTCTGTCCGTCGTAATAACTGTTATTCTTTCTTTTCAATTCCTTTTTTGTTAAAGGTCGATTCGGTGCAAGTTTTCCTTTTTTTTTGGTTTGGTCTTCTACTCCTATCTGTTTTTGGTCCTATAGTCATTATTATCTTTATTAATATTATTATTTTAATTCAGATTTTTTTGGTTTCACTTTTGTAACGTAAATTATATGTTATAATTATATGAAATCTGAATGATCATGTTATTATTTGATTCAATCTACATTTACAGCGTATTATGGAGTTAATTCTCTTTCTGGCAATTTCCAAATTTGTGTGCCATCTTCGAAATATATTTTATGAAGCAAAGTTTCCAGAAATAGATGGAAACATAAATAATATATATGAAAGGAAAAAGGGTTCCTTATGCACCAATTGTCAAAATGTAGTGTCATATGGAAATAATTTTAAGCCAAATATTTATCTCCAAGATAGTTAGTTATAAGAGGAATTATAACTTCACTTTTACCGTCATACTAATTAAAAAAATCACTAGGAGTCCATTTTATCAGAACAGTTACCACTATAAAAAATTTGCTGTCAATTTACTTTATAGTCAGAAAATTACATTAGATATATGTCTAGATGAATTATGCAAAACTCGTATTGATATACAGTCATTCGCTTGTTTTGTTTATTCATATATGTAGGCTTTTAAGTTTATATACACGTTATTGTTCATTCTTGCGATGTGAGCCGATGAGTGCTAGACGAAAACTTTTAGTACGCCCGTATACTATTCTATGGAGTACCGAAGTGCTAACGTCACTTTAGCTCGTCGTCTAGGTTACCGGTTCTAAACAACAGAGCACAAAATTGTTTGGAACCAGTAACCTTGACAAATTGACTAGTATGACGTCACACTCCAGTACTCTATGTACATTACGTTTTAAACATGTGTTTATATTTGTGTGTTGTATTATTTATTCTGACTAGAAATATGAATTCTTTTGTAGATTAAATGTTCATATTTTTGTGGAAAACGAAAATAAATTTTGCAAAACAATTGAAATCAAATCTGGCTTTTGTTTTAACTCTCTAAGATATTATCTCTCATGTTAGCCCCCTTTTCTGTTTAATGGAAATTCTTCCATCTATCCGTCACCCGTTATCATCTTATTTCACATATAATGTTTTCCAAAATCTTTATTTCATACTTTTCTCTCAGCTTCTATTCATTCATCACTATTCTTTGTCTTTATCTTGATATATCTGTTTCTGCTTTCTCTTTCTTCTTGTAATGCATTCTACTGTCATTCTTTCAAATCTTTATTCGCCTCATCTTTCATCCTCTGTACTTCCCTTCTTCCTCTCTCCTCTGTCAGCCTACCAAATCCACTATCTTCTTTTGCCCATCTAACCGTTAATCGTTCTTTTTAGCATTCGCTCTTGTTCGTCTCCTCTCCTTGATCCATTCCATAGAGTGGTGAAGTGTGACGTCATCAAAAAATCTATTTTTAAAGAGCATCAAAAATAATGTCCGAATGTCGAAAATCAATTGAATATATTAAGTACTGGCTGAGATATGACCATCTGAATAAAAAGATGTCCTATGGGAACTGAGTGTTATATTGCTCTGGTTCATAACATTAGGAACCAGAGCACTTTAACACTGGGTTCACATAAGACATAATATATTCCGATGGTCATATTTCAGCCAATACTTAACATATTCAATTGGTTTCGATATTCGGACATTATTTTTTATGCTCTTTTGGAAAATGAAGACAAAATTGAGAAATTCTAAAGATAGATTGTTATGTCACAGCTTCGGTACTCTATAGAATTCTGTCCCATATCTCTTTTCTAATACTTTTAACCTCATGAATTCGCTCTTCCCTTTTCCTACCAAACTATTCATTCTCAATCTCTCCCACCTTTCCTCTCCTTGATCTAATATAGACTTGTCTCGACTTTTGTCTTTCTTTTTCTTATCTTCAACATCCTCTTGATTTCATTTTCCTTTCTCTCCTCTGTCAATTCACTCACATCTTCTCAAGTTCTTTGTATACATAATTTTCTTTCCTCTTTCATTTCATTTTCTCATAATCATCTTAAACGATTTTCTCTAGACTTCTACTTCCATTTTTTCACTCCTCTTTACTTCTGAGTGAACGAGCGGAAAGAGAAATTGAATTACACTCTTAAATAAAAAGAACAAACATTGATAATGTTTTGAAGAAAAGTGACTATATAATGAGTGATTTTATATACAACCTATACATTTACAAATGTAACATCGCCCCATGGCAAAGTTGAGGATAAAAGAGTTGATAAAGGAGGTGAAATGCATGTGCATGATTTCCTCTACGTAATAATAATAATATCCATTTTTATATAGCGCTTAATACATCAACGATGTCTCTAAGTGCTTTACAGATAAATCAGTACCCCGGTCATCGGATTCAGACTGATCCGCACACAATGTATGCACATTCTCCACTCCTTGGGGAGCATTTGAGCCAGGAATCGTTTTACAGATGCTCACAATCCTGAGCAAACCACATTAACTTTCACATCCTACCGGGTACCCATTTAACACCTGGGTGGAGAGTGGCAAATATAGATCAACGTCTTGCCAAAGGACGTTAGTGCCAGGCTTGGATTTGAACCCTGTACCTGCAGTTGGGTGACTTAACCACTAGACCACAACACCTCTAATATGTAGTACAGCTAGAATGAAACCAATCAGTTTGTATACAAACTGTGTTGCTATGATAATGATCTGATATCTACTGAAATACACAAAGTAAAAATATAAATATGGGGGAGGGGGAGGGGGGAGGGGTGTATGAGGAAAACTAGATGAGTGCAACTAGGAATATAACACACATCAACATTTGTTTATACACACTTAATCATGGTTTACATTTAACAATACAATACATAATGAATAATGCATGGAACTAGCTTTGGCGATAGAGATTATCACAAACAAATCATTTAAGAACATCATGAAAGCTTGTGCGATCATCATACTGCCAAACCTTCGAATGGACTTCATTTGATGTAGCAACAGTGTATTTTTGCAAAGTGATACTTTTTTTAAAATTACCACATCAAATCCCTTCCATGTATCATGAGAATGTGGCTTATCGATATCCACTGAAGCCATAGCAATTCAGAATATACATTCACAATATATCATGGTTTCTCCAAAACCTCAAGTTTTTAATTTGATAAAACAGAAAGAGAAATTAAGGAAAAGAAATTAAGAATAAGAAAATTGAACAAGAGATGAATGAGGAGAAAAGAAGACAAGAGGAGAAAAGGATGAAGAAAATAAATAAAGAAGAACAGGAGGGAGAATAAAGAGGAAAAGAAGAAGAAAAAGAGGAAGAAAAGAAAGAAAAGGATAAAGAGGAAAAAAGAAAAAGAAATAAATTCAATCACAACTTCTGCAAAAGCGCTTGGAGTTATTGTACATTACATTCCTCCTTGTTTACAGATTCAGCCTAGAGACCAGTTATTTCTTGTACATTTCTTTTTTCCTGTAATTTACAAGCTAAAATAGTGTAAGTTTCGCAGCTGCCAGTGTAGTAAATTATCCACAAGAATTTCCGGTGTAATATACAACCTGCCAATCAAAGACAAATGAAAATTTGGATGACCTACTTCACTCTCGCTCTCTCTCTCTCTCTAACACAAGTAATATGATGATGTAAAGTAAGTGTGCAACATTTTTCAATCATGAAAATGTGTCAGTATTTTCAAAAATGTCCAGAAAAGGAATTTTAGTTTACTGAGAGTGTATTATTAAATTGTTTGTTGCCTGAAATCACATATTTCAGGAAATATCTTGTGCTTCTCTGACTATAACCTTTGGATTTTGACATGTATTTAAACAATCCTTGTGAATGTACGTGCAAGTCAGGAGTTGCAAAAAGTGTTTATAAATTTAGAAGGAGGGGAGGGGGAGAGGGGAAGGGGTATGCTGAGATGAGCATAAGAGCAAGCAAAATATTTTATTGCAATGATGAACATGTACATGTCTACTAAAAAAGTGTGTGTGGGGAGGGGGGGGGGGGCTCCAACCCCATTTCTTTCATTCTCTCTATCTCCTTGACAGGGTACTCTTCCTTCTCTTTGCAGCTGGTTCGCTTTGGTTCTCCTTGTCCCCCTCCTCTTCCCCCTCTCCAACTCCTACCTCCATCACTTCTTCTTCTTCTCCACCATCATCATCACCATTCCCCATTACATCAGAGTCTGACATCTCCTAAAATAAAAAGGAAATCAAAAGGAAATAAAAGCTAATTGAAATATGTCTTTCAGGGGTGATAGTGAGCACTGAAAAAAAAACAGTTTTTTTTTATCCCCCTCAACCACGCCGACCTTCCCCCCTTTTGAGTAAGGAAATTGGGGGGAAATTGGGGGAAAATAGGAACAAATAGGGAAAAATAGGGTAATATAGAGCAAATAAGGGAAAAATCTGGATAATTGGGATAAAATTGGGGGGAAAAAAGAAGAAAAAAAACTTGGGAAGAAAAAATTGGGAAACCGATTTAAATTATCAGGCCTGGTCTTTGTATAGTTTACTTGAAATCATCAACAAAGGGATAAGATTCATACAGCAATGTGTGTACTATCTCTACTCCTCGAAAAAGTATCATAACTATCAGAATAAAATTAGGGAAAATGGCTAATTAAGTCAAAAGGGATGTTTGAATCTGATATGTACCAAGTCCTCAGTATTTGCAATATTGAGGATGTCATAATATGACAATAACTCTAATGGGAGTTTTCTTCCATATTAACCTCCCTTTCCTCTACCTCCCCTCTCACCCACCCTCCCTTTCTCTCTCTCTCTCTCTCTCTCTCTCCCTTTCTCTTCCTCAACTTTATGTCCATCTCCCACTCTCTCTCTTTTTGTCTCTCCCCACCCCCTTCTGATCTAGAGACCTCCTCAGCAAAGTTTGTCTGGTTTAGGAATGTTGATACACCTATTTATTTTTTATTTTTGTTGTCCTTCCCCCTGCTCTTACCCTCTCTTTAACCCCAACCCATCCTCCTCCTCCAACCCTTTCCTCACTATCTTTACCTCTTCTGATCCCGATGCCTGCTCTGCTAGGTTAGCCTGAACCAGGGCTGTGTTGATGCGAAAATCACGAGATGTGCTCAGCTTGAAGTCAGCAAGCAAGTTCACCTACAAAAAAAAAAAAAAACACAACAAAAAATCATCATTGTAAGAAGTAAATATCTGGTTTTCTTTACCGGTACCGGTGAACAAAATATCCTAAAAATGTGTTTCTTTATAAAGCTGTATCAACTTTATAAATTTTCATGAATCTTTGAAAAACATGAAATTGGTCCATCAATCTGTTACTATCACCACCATCACTATCATCTTCATCCCCATCGACATCATCACTATCATCATCATGATTTACATCACCATCATCAATCGTTATCATCATCATCATCATCACCACCATCATCACCATTACCACCACCTCCACCACCATCATCATCATCATCATCATCATCATCACCATCATCATCATCATCATCACCACCACCATCATCATTGTCACGCAAAAACGACAATTAATCTTACTGGTTTTAGGTCTCGGCTCAAAGAGGCTTTATTCATGGTGTAACTGAATTTCAAACACCAAAGGAAAAACTCACCCTTGTCAGGGTAACATCATTCTTAATTCTCATGTGACAATTAGCCCCCCATTTTAAGAACAATTTACCAAAGTAAATTTTCTACACAAATCATAGAATTATTGGCAATTACATATCTCGTGAAAATGGGAAAATAAAACTTTTCAATGTTTACTGCACATAAATCATTAAATTGTCATTACAGCTTTTCAATAAGTATCAACAGTTTCTTTCTGTGATCCAAATGATCAATCCAAGTTGTGAGTAACCACATATGCTGTAAACAATAAGTATCACCAGTCTCTTTATGTGATCCAAATTATCAGTCCAAATTGTGACTTTTTAGTAAACACGTATGCTGTAAACATAGTCTCTGTAGTAACAAGGAGTATTCTTCGTAATGGGACATCATCTCGGTCATTGTTTGTCGTCTGAGTCCAAGCTTTGTGATCCCTGAAGACTCTTAAAGATGATCACCAACAGAATTCCAAAGCTAATATAATGTCCACAATGATATAGCTCCAACACTAAAATTCATAACGAGTATCATACATAGACATCGTTCAAAATATACATTGGCATGGTTTAAAATGCAGTGAGTAACATTCCTGCATTTGCATAAACTAAAATGCAAGTAATACTGTTGTAATATTTCTTCTTAATATCAACCTTGATCGAGTAATGCATTTATACGAAACAAATATCCATGATAATAATGTGTATGCACTATCATTTACAGTTTGATGGTACATACATTTGTAGTTTGCAAGATCAATATAAAATAGCTGCTGCCATTTAAACAGACAAAATTTTATCGTATTAAATCGTTTATGTTACATTTCTTTCTAAGCTCCTTTTACGTGGACTATGCTCGAAAAATTACGACAAAATAAACAAACATAATCTTGTTAAATGCAATGTGTATCCGACAAATGACATTAATAAACTGTGTTAAACCATGATGCATAATACAAATATTCAATCCTTTACAATGGTACGCAGAACAAATATAACATGTGTAGTGCATTTTACACATTCCTCATACCATTTGCTGCAACACTATCCTGACCCTTTACATCCTAAACCTGTACTCTTAGATCATGCTCCATCTCATGATTCTTATTCAGATGCCTTAACAATTGGCACTTTGCATGGAGGTGAACGTACTGGCTCATTACTTGTCAAAGACAACTTGCACTCTGCAGCTTTTGTCTTCTATGGTACATCAGAAAAGACCTCATGATACTCACGCAATGACTGAGATATCCCTTTCCTACGACTCTCTTCCAAGGACTCGTTCACCCTGACATGCTCTATGAATTCCTTCTCATGTATGGAAGGCATCACTGTCACTTCAGTGCTATCAACATCACTGATCTGAGCCCAGACATCTTCCGCTGAATCCTCAAAAACCTCGCTACTCTCTTTGCTTATATAACAACAGCCAGCCATTGGCAAGTTAACCTCCTCTCTACCTACTTTGTTCCACAATGAACTCAAAGATGGATCTTTCTTCTGTTCATGAACAGAACCTGCAGGCTCTATGCAGAAAACGGGACTTCCAAGTTTCAAACCCTTGAACGGTTTGACCTTGACCTCCTTCTGAGATCGAGTTTCAACTGCCATCACCCGTGGACTATCCTCTTTCACACCAGAGATATTTGCAATCTGCTCAACTCGCTCAACTTTATCAACCACCTGCACTTCAATAGTGTCCTTGACATCACCAATGGTATTCTCACCATCACTATTCACCTGGTCTGCATCGTCACTTACTATTTTACCTCCTTTAGGTACCCAGTTCAAATCTGGATCGCGGGGTTCACGTGCACCAGTTATATCCCCAATAACAACATCAAATAGTGAATGAGGCATACACAAAGCCTCTATCTCACCCACATAGTATGGAGAATCAACTGTCAGCCTCGCAACTGAGAACTCCCTTACTGTACCATCAATGAGCAAAACTAACTGCTTGTACCCTGTCAGCTGATCATCATTGACTAGTTCCGATTTAACTACACAAGTAGTGCACCCGCAATCTCTCAAAACTGACACTGCTTTGTTCCTTTTTTCCAGCCTACCTGAAACTACAGGCATATGCTTCGTCATAGCCCCTACCAGATCATAAGCCATGCCTAACTTATTCGCAATGCTTTGTCTTGCCTGCTCTAATGAATTCAATCCATTTGCTTCTACTGGTAGTAAACAGATGCTAGCAAGTCCGAGATGCAATGTATTAGCATTTGGTGCACTATCCACAGACTTCAATGAACCGATACTACATCCTGTATCATCAACACCATTCGCGACTAACTGAGAACTGTCACTACCCTCTACTCCCTGGGTGGGGAAATCTGTCCCATCCACAGTCATCATTCCTTGCGCTGAATGTATCT
The DNA here is from genome assembly GCA_035222895.1 of Strongylocentrotus droebachiensis. NCBI lineage: Eukaryota > Metazoa > Echinodermata > Echinoidea > Camarodonta > Strongylocentrotidae > Strongylocentrotus > Strongylocentrotus droebachiensis. The sequence continues at coordinate 280,551 of JAVYIG010000939.1, read as the reverse complement.
GTTTGCGCAACGGACATTCGTTCTTAAAGTGCCCCTGGCTACCACACATATAACAACCTCTAGCAGAAAGCTTGCCTGCATCATAAGCTCTTCCACCCTTACTACTTGGTGTACGCGAGTTAAAACCCTTAGTGTTAACATTGCCCTTGGGGACACTTGGCTGAGCGGGACTAACACCACCTTGTGTACTAGTAACCGTCGGTTTGAATCCACCTGGATTGCGGGGTGTACCGAATGTATGTAATCCATGGGCCCCTACATAAACCATAGCCCTTTCAACAACCTTATCAATGCTACTATCTTGCCCCTCTCTAACAAACACTTCAACTTCCCTTGGGCAACAATACACAAACTGTTCTCTTAGGATTAAATCAAACAGGGAGTCATAATTCTCTTCAATATTCGATAACTCAATCCAATTCTGCAAGTAACCCTTCAATCGTACACTGAATTGCCTAGGCTGTTCATGCTTTTCTGGCTTTGCTGTACGAAATTTTCTCCTATAACCATCGGCGGTCAAATGATAAAACTCCATCAACTCTCGCTTTACTGCCTCGTAATCATTGCGAGTTTCCCTTGACATTCTATTCACTACCTCCAAAGCTTCACTTCTTTTTCGCGCTCTTCGCGATCACATTCTAGCTCTTTTACTCGTAACACTTCGGCGCAGCGCTCGGAAACGAACTTGCTAAGCTCACTGCCCGCAAGGCTCATCATCTCTCGACCTAGGGTTGAGAACTCTTTTATCTGATCTATACTGGCCATTATGAAATTGTATTCGAAATCACAACTGGGTATCAACAGGTACGGAACAATCCCCGTAGAATCTATTCAAGAAAACTCTGACAACCATCAAGACTCTTGTTGTAGAGGTCTAGCTTAAATCCCAAGACAAGAACCCGTGGAAAACTATCCACCATTTGTCTTAATTAACATAGACATGCAATATCAAGACCCGTCTCAAAGTCAAAGTATAACAAAAAGTATCCCTGTGCATCCAACCTGGATTAACTCATGCTCACACACAGCTAAATCCAATACCATGTCCAATTCAGGTCATTGAAACCCAGTACAGCCCTCGCACACAACCTGTATACACCGCTGCAATACACAATGCCTACGGACACTCATGCACATAACACGCATACCTGAAATCTGAATAACAATCTACACACAATCCCGTATACCGACGCAAATCACCCACCGCAAATACTGTACGTCTATTGACGATACACGCACTGCTGAAACCGTGGCGAGAGACACACCACACCGAACCGCAAAATCACTCCTTTTGCTAACATCCGTCTCTCTTTTAAAACGAAACCTACACATACAGTGTAACGGATATTTAACCAACAAAATGTGATATAACATACGAGACCTAAAACTTTGGTCCTGGCAAGGTCGCCATAAATTGTCACGCAAAAACGACAATTAATCTTACTGGTTTTAGGTCTCGGCTCAAAGAGGCTTTATTCATGGTGTAACTGAATTTCAAACACCAAAGGAAAAACTCACCCTTGTCAGGGTAACATCATTCTTAATTCTCATGTGACAATCATCATCATCATAATCACCATCATAATCACCCTTACCACCACCACCACCACCACCACCACCACCATCATCATCATCATCGTCGTCACCATCATCATCATAACCACCACCACCACCACTACCACCACCACCACCACCACCATCATCCTCATAATCACCATCATCATCATAACCACCACCACCACCACCATCATCATCATCATCATCATCAGCACCACCACCACATCATAATCACCCTCATCATCATCACCATCATCATCATCATCATCACCACCACCACCACTACCGCCATGAGCATCATATCACCATCTCCTCACCTTGGTTTTCTTGGAGAGTTTGATGAGGAAGCTTTCATACTGCTCGATAGCGAAGATGAGATTTGGAATGGGTCTCGTCTCTCTCATCACGACCCTTGCCTTGCCTGCCGTCACTGCTGCGGCTACAAGCCCCTTGTCACCCTTCTTCTTGTCCTTCCCCTTACTGGCCTTGCCTCCTGTTAACAGGTTGCTCAACTTCTCTGTTTGTGTTTGCTGCAATAAAGAGAAAAGAAATTTCAATTAATCCCATGTTTTATTTTTCTGTTTTCCCAGAGGAAAGAATTCCATATAAATATCTCTTTGTAGAGGGAAATCGGGTTACATGAACACAGAATTTTCAGCAGTACATAAAACAGTTGTTGATCATAATATGCATGGTGGACTTTAGGGTAAATCCTCTGTAATATTTTTTTAGAATGTTAATGGAACATGCCCCTACACCCAGTACATACGCTACAAAGCTAGTTTATTCCATTTGCAACAGTTGACACAGGTGTAAACATATCATTACGAGAAACCTCCCTAAACATACAGATATTTCAGAACTATTTTGATAGCCAAATTTTTGTTAATTTCCCTCCTCCTGCCCTCCAAAAGCATCCCCTGTTATAATAGGGGTTTTAGTTAGGTTAAGGATTAGGGTTTGGGTTAGGTACAGGGTTCGGTTCAGGGTTGAGGTTAATAAATTGGTAAGTAAAGAACATTGATTGCAGAGCAATTGTTGAGCAACTGCAGCACAACCCCTGTCCATGTGAATAAGATCAATAGCATACCTGTACGTATGTGATTAGGCCATAGACTGGTTGAGTGAGATGAGTACCTGTGAGTTTGACTAGCTTCTCAAAGCGACCAGACATCTGACCAGACTTCTGGGTGTACATGGCAAGATACTGCAAGGCAAAAGTATAAAACGTTGAATTGTATCCTTTGATCATCTCTTAAAAATTATATATTCTTCTTTTGTTACTATCCATCCATCTGTCATCTGTGCATATATATTAATCTGTTACTGTGTTTACAATAATGAATTCTTGATTTGTTTGGAGGATGTATTTCATTTCATTTCATTTTCATTTCATTTCTTGATTGTGTCCATATAGGATAATTGTTTATATTTACATGAACAATCTTGCTTCAACATATGAACATAGGAACAACATATAATTGACATTCATAGGGCCCTGTTTTAGTATACATTTGATATAATATACATGATCATGTGTTTTGAAGGAATAACAATGCATTTTGCAACATTTCACTTCTGACTTGGCCCTATAGTCAGGTGTACTGCATGTTCCATGATGACATAACCATTAAAAATGGGGCATCACTGTGAAGGGAAATAAACAGGCTTTTCAATGATACCCATGTCAAGTATAATATAGCAACAAGAGAGATTCCAACTCTCAAACTTGAAGTGCAGAACTTTTTGAGGAGTTCATATAAAAACAATTTTAAAAAAAAAGGATCTTATGAATCATACCATGTTAAGGGTAATGTCCAAAAAGATAACAGCCTTGATGATATTCTGGATTGTGATTACGGTGTAAATATGGATCCTTAATTAAAAGCATGTTGATTCACACAGTGAAAAGAACACACAAAGAAAAAATGAAGAAGAAAGAAACAGGAATTAAAACTTATGCCCATGAGATGCAATATTTCATAGTGCCTATAGCTCATCACATAAATGTTAGGAAAACATAAGTATCATAACAGCTCTACATTTTCCAAAGACCCCTGAAACCTCAATAAAAAGGTAATACAGTCAAACCTGCTTTAGTGACCACCTGTATAGAAAGACCACCTGTCTACAAAGACCACATATTTTTTGTTTTCCTTGAAAATGTTTTCTCCTTGAAACATGTACTAAAGCTACCGTCACAAAGCTTCGTACAAACGATGCGTTTGTACGAATCTCCGTTTTTCCTTGGTCTTTCCAAATTTCCATTGTCTGAAATTGTTCGTACGCCACTACGGCGTTCATAGCAGTTCGTAATGGCATTTGTGACCGAGGCTTAAAGGAACCTGTAAATAAAGACAACCTGCCTATAAAGACCACTTTTCTTGTCTCCCTTGGGTGGTCTTTATAGACAGGTTTCACTGTAACTACAGGAAAATGTCAACTTACAAATTTACAAAGCAGAGTGAGCACCCCATAGACTCTGTTGAGTGACTTGAGGAGGGCGTCGATGCAAGGACCTGCAGGGAGTGAGGTCTGAACCAGCTCATGGAAGCCGGTAACCAACATACCAAGCTGGTTGCATATGGCCTTCTCCGTGTCTTCACGCTGCGTGGCTAGCGGGTGGGCCGCATCTGCATGTAGCAGGGATGAGACAGAGAAATTTCCACAAAGGAGGAAGATTAAAGTGGGGTCCAAGGATATTTGTTACCCCCTCTTGCTTAAAGGGACTCTATAACATTGTTCAGATGTGAGAAAATGCTGCTAAGGTAGTGAGGTCAATGCTACATGTACAATTAATGATAATCTGAAAGTTTAAGTTTTTTTTTTCTCTTTCCCCCCATCTTAAAATCTTGAAATCTGCAGAAATATTCCGATCGGCTAAGGAATCTCATCCCTGATGAAGACAGAGAGTGAATGGAGAGCATCTGATTTAATAAAGTCGTACTTACAAAATAGAGTATGTATCCGTGAGTGTTATCATTGATGCGCACTGTATATCATCATTAATCAAAAAACTGTGTATGACCAAACTAAAACAGATTTCAAAGGGGGGGGGGGTAATTTTATGTTCATTTTGGTGCAATTGTGACCCTGCCACTTGCCCAAGTATCAAGGAATGCACATTAAATTACACTTGTCTACTAGGGCAAAAATTGCATCTGGTATTTGCGAACAAATTAATCGCTTCATTGAAAATTAAGTAGCTTTGAGTGATTGAAGACAATGAAATTTGTTCATTCATTTTTGTGGCCATCCAACAACAGACAAATAAAACAGATATGATACATTTTACTTGCTTACTTGTAACTTTTTTTTATATTTTTTTTTTACCATAACAGAGATGAAATAAACATGACCATGACCACAACCAATGCCTTAACAATAACATCACCACCAAAATGAGTCAAGAATCTTACCTGTTACATCAATTTGTGCGGCTTGGCTTTCAGCCCTCAGTCTCACTACCAGCCACTCTGTATCATCTAAAACATGATCTGCCTGTTGCATCCATAGTAACTATATGAGAAGTAAAGATGGAAATGCATTTGAATCTCCATAATAAAAAATGACTTAAATTTTGAATACAGACAGAATGATAGACAAACTGATGGACACAGAGAGACAGGCAGACATACAGATACATGGAAAAAGATGGACAAAAAAACAGATGGACATACAGACAAACAGATTCATGGAGACAGATACACAGGCAAACAGACAAACAGAGTTACAAACAGATGGAGAGACAGACATATAGAGAAACATATACATGAGAGAGAGAGAGAGAGAGAGAGAGAGAAAGGGAGGGTGGGTGAGAGGAAGAGGGGAGGTTAATATGGAAGAAAACTCCCATTAAAGTGATTGTCAAAGAGAGAGAGATAGACAGACAAACAGATGGAGAGACAGACAGAGAGATAAACAGATTGTTTTGATAGTCCTCTTGTCTCACTAACACAGTGGATTGACTCTTTTTCTTTCTCTTTTACAGCTGACTGCGGCAAATATGATGATGGACCAATGTAAGATTGATATAGAGACATTGTGGATGGAGGAATGAATAGATAAATAGATCACCAGTCTTACCAGCACTGTGGGTGTGGCCGTTTTAGAGTTGACAGCTGCATTGTGGGTACGGTCCTCTACCTCAACTTCCTGAGTGAAAGATACAAATATGGATACATGAAATGGCAAGTCTTATCAATGCCTAGCAAGTTTAGCACATTCTTTCGAATTACTTTTTTCATCTTCCATCTTTTCTTCTAATATATCATTTGAGGGATAATGCACACACAAAAAACACCCGGTTGTGATCTTCCTTGTGTTAATCTGATAACATAAATGTTCATGTGGACCCAGGAGCTTAAATGTCCAGTCTATGGTTGGCTAAGTTCAAGTTCTTTCTTTCTTTGCTCTTCAGCTTAAAAAACATACAAAACAATAAAATACATACAAAGCATTTCAAGTTAAAATACAATGTACATTAAATGAAAACATATAGGACCATCATTAAAAGCATATTGAGGCTTGACAGGGCGAGTTCTGAGTGTGAAGTTATTTTTGACGCTTTGGAATGCAGATACACTAGGACCAAGTCGTCTGAAGTTCATAGATCCACCAGACTCGCCCAAATTTGGAAGGTTCAACAGAGGTTGATGACAACTTGGTAGACCGGTTTTCAAACGACCTTCGCTAACTAATTTGATAAACATCTCTGACACACTACCAAACTACATTTTTAGCTAATTCTTAGCCACTCTGAGTAATGCAATTATTACTCAGCCTATTGTTGGTCTGGAGTTGATGTCATTGTATACCTCCCAACCTTTCAAAGCAAAATTAGGAATCCTTCAGGGTCAAAATTAGGAATACAGTCATTTTGTATACTTTTGTACACAGAAGTTTGACAAAAGAGACGAATTTGGGGTCCATAACATTCGCTCGAGGGCCAAAAAGTAGGAACAATTCCTCCAAAATAGGAATAGTTGGCAGCTTTGTCATTGGTGCGACTGGGATGATAATCTAGTATTCTAGTAACCCCATGAACAATTAAACAGGGATGATACAGCAGTAAAGTTCACACAAGGCCTGTCTTGATCTGCTCCAGTTTTCCAAATAACCCCTCCTATTTTAACTATCCCGATCGCAAATTATCCAGCTAATTTGCGTCCTCATCAGCCCGCAGTTGCAATTAGCAGGATATTTGGTCGAGAAAATACCCTGAGATGGTCTTGTTTCCTAAATATCCCGCTACTTGGGAAATAGTGGGCTAATTTGCGCCCGGTCCGAGCTAGTTTGTGATGAGCGTATCGGTCTGGTGAAGATGCAATTTCAAGCTTCGGGATAATATCCCAAGTCTGAAAATAGCGGGTTATCTGGCAAACTCGAGCTGATGAGGACAGGCCTACACTTCAGTTGATATGGGGGGTGTTTTTACAAAGATCCTAAGATGAATTTATCTCTAAGTTGGACTTAAAAATTATGGAAAGCCATTAGCATCTATGAAAATATTTTGTAAAAGTTATTTTAAAAGGCATAAATATTGATTCAAATCATTCATATTTTCTATTATCAAGGAGATTTCATGTTTTTGATGTGGAAGTTATAAAAACTCTAAAATACTTGATTTTTTGCTTTTGAATTTATTTTATTTTAAGGCTACAAATGGCTCTCCATAATTTTAAAGTCCAACTTAGAGTTAAAGCCACACTGTCCTACTTGTAGCTACTTGCTCCCTATATATAGAAAACAATGCCTAATCGGTGACCATTGGTCCCCCATGATCCTCTCTTTCTTATGTTAAATGAGAGCTGAGTTGATGAGATAACCACCTGTCCAGTGACCTTCCAAAGTGGTCTAATCCCTCCTATAAACTAGTACAGATGGGCTTTAAGTTCAACTTAGGATCTTTGTGAAAGACCCCCATTGTGTTTCTTGATACTGACCGGATCAATGTCTCCGACCTGGGAGTGGATGTCCTCTGCGACATCCCTCAGGAGACTGACTGGACAGGTCATCTTGGAGGTCAGGGTGAAGAGCATCGTCATGACAACCCTGCATAGACCGGTATCCTCTGCATCCCGGCAACCACAAGAAATATTGAGATGAGAGGACAAGAAGGATATAGAGATTATCCAATGGATGCTCTTCTAACCTTTAAAATGATTCAATGACGACACTAACTTAAACTGTGGTGGTATTTTGAAATACAAGGGTGGTCCACAAACACATTTTATGACAAATATTTCATAAATAAACTTCAAATAATTTTGGTTGAGAATGAAATATTGTTGAGCATGATTATGTACAATCAAAATTCAAACCTGTAGCTGATTTTCAAACATGTCACTTTTACATGTTGTCATCCCTTTGTGGACCACCTTCAAAAATACCTATTTTATAAATTACATGACAAAGAAATTAGAGCTTACCATCTCATTCCCCTAGGGATAAGACAATAATCATTAAACCTACTCACCTATACTGTTCTCTGTGGATACTTTAGAGATCCATGATTGGACTTGGGTGAACTGAAAAATAAAAATGGATAGGCTTGAAAATCATAACTAATCAATATTTGTAACCATTTAGCTTAAAAAAATTACAAAAAAAATTACAGTATACCGCAGTATGAGAGTATACCACAGTAGAACACAGTATATCACACTTTACCATAGTACACCACATTAAAGCACAGCATACCACAGTATACCATACTAGCGTCTTACCTGTAAAGATGATTGGTACTACAAAATCAGAGAATCGCGTTGAAAAGAGCCATAACTTAAGCTTTTCATCTTGCACTCATCAGAGTTAAACGCAAGAATGAAACAGAAAGCCAAAATCGAACAATATGAACGGAAACTAAATGGAGCAAGGCGCGAATTGGCTGTCTAAGGTAATGTTAAATTAGGCTTATTGCCAGCCGCTAATACTGGGATAATCGCTAAACTAATACAAGCATCGGAACAAATTCTTTCTGTCTGCATAGAAGAGGGTCGGTCAACTGAATGTGTGTGGCTTCGAGCATGCGCAGATGAGTAAAGTTTCTCGCTCGGCAGAGAACTTTGAACCTAGATGAACAGTATTGTTCAGCGCAATCTTGGTTGTTCAGCAAGTGCTGAGCGATGGCAGAGTTGGCGTTGTCTGCCTAACGGAAGTTTCAGCAACTGTCTTACCTGTGTTCCTTGAGGATTTAGACGCTTGATGAGCATCTCCATGATGTGACAGAGATGGATGGCATCCTTGGTGGTAGAGGAGGAATCCTCTCCTCCAGTCAGTACATCTATCACCATCCTCCATATACCACAGTATACCCTAATAGTGTCTTACCTGTGTTCCTTGAGGATTTAGACGCTTGATGAGCATCTCCATGATGTGACAGAGATGGATGGCATCCTTGGTGGTAGAGGAGGAATCCTTTCCTCCAGTCAGTACATCTATCATCATCCTCCATATACCACAGCATACCCTAACAGTGTCTTACCTGTGTTCCTTGAGGATTTAGATGCTTGATGAGCATCTCCATGATGTGACAGAGATGGATGGCATCCTTAGTGGTAGAGGAGGAATCCTCTCCTCCAGTCAGGACATCTATCATCATCCTCTATATACCACAGTATACCATAATAGTGTCTTACCTGTGTTCCTTGAGGATTTACATGTAGATGCTTGATGAGCATCTCCATGATGTGACAGAGATGGATGGCATCCTTAGTGGTAGAGGAGGAATCCTCGCCTCCAGTCAGTACATCTATCACCATCCTCCATATACAACAGTATACCCTAACAGTGTCTTACCTGTGTTCCTTGAGGGTTTAGATGCTTGATGAGCATCTCCATGATGTGACAGAGATGGATGGCATCCTTAGTGGTAGAGGAGGAATCCTCACCTCCAGTCAGTACATCTATCACCATCCTCCATATACAACAGTATACCCTAACAGTGTCTTACCTGTGTTCCTTGAGGGTTTAGATGCTTGATGAGCATCTCCATGATGTGACAGAGATGGATGGCATCCTTAGTGGTAGAGTAGGAATCCTCTCCTCCAGTCAGTGCATCTATCACCATCCTCCATATACCACAGTATACCCTAACAGTGTCTTACCTGTGTTCCTTGAGGATTTAGACGCTTAATGAGCATCTCCATGATGTGACAGAGATGGATGGCATCCTTAGTGGTAGAGGAGGAATCCTCTCCTTCAGTCAGTACATCTATCACCATCCTCCATATACCACAGTATACCCTAACAGTGTCTTACCTGTGTTCCTTGAGGATTTAGACGCTTGATGAGCATCTCCATGATGTGACAGAGATGGATGGCATCCTTAGTGGTAGAGAAGGAATCCTCTCCTCCAGTCAGTACATCTATCACCATCCTCTGAGACGGAACAAAAATGTTCAGAATGTTTAGGACATATTTATTTAGAACAATAACCCTTCAATTTGTTTTAATGCATCTATCAGTGTAGTGCCAGAGGCATTATTTCAGTATATATTCATTTGTTTTGTCTGGTTTTTCTTAGAGGGGATATCTCTTCACTATTCCTTCAATGTAAGTCCTTTTCTTACTTATCTATCACATCCTTTTCTCTTCCCCTATTTTCCCCCATCTTCCACTTCTATATCTCTCACAATTCAACAACCCCCTTGCCATCTATTTTTCCCAGCATTTTGGGGAATCAGCGACGATGTACATACAGACACCAGGGAAGAACACAAGCGGCTGAGGGTGACGGTGAAGAAGATGCGACAAGACAACGACTTCGCGTTTATCCCTTACTCGGTGCCAAGTCATGCATTATAATCTAATTGGAAATTATGCTATCTCTCCTTCTCTATCTCTCCCCTTTCCCTTTGGACCCTTTCCAACTCTCCCTATATTTCTCTCTTTTATCAGTCCTTAGAGCTTGAGCTCTCTTTTCCTTTCTCTTTCTGCTCGTATTTCGATTGTGATGCTGCTCCTATTCTACTTTCATATTCACATTTATATTCATACCTGAATTTATTCATGATGTGATTCAGAATTGTATTTAGTTTTTGCTATGTATAAGTCATATAACTGTCTTTTTAAGTTTTGTGCTGAAGGCCGGAGGACCGTACCTGCTCATAGACTTTTTATTTATAGAGTCTTGATGCCCTTCTGGCTTTCAGCACACGACACCATGTTTTTGTCTTATGTTTTATATATTACATGTTATCCCAATGGAAAACAAATTTCTGTATTATATTATGGACAATTAAATCTTGAATCTTGAATCTTGAAAGAGTGATCAAGTACAGAACCGGTCCAAAAGATGCTCCTGGTCCACTAAAATCCCTCAGATTATAAGACATAACTGACTATAACAGTTACTAGTTAAACAGCTTCCGACACGGTTAGCTTATAGTATTGACTCTGAGAATATAACAATATTATTGAACCATAAACATTTTGAATTTACTGTAGGTTGATAAACAAAGCCTACATTCTGAACATATTAGATGCTCCTGTTTTGTTTTGCCCTATGATTATTTACTAAGCCGGACAAGATGATTGCAAAGGAGCAACGTCCACCTTTAAGGTTTTTATTTCAAATGATCAAGGACTCAATCTCTGTTTTGTTTTGTTTTGTTGTTTTTATTTTGTATGTACTCTGTTTTGTTGCTTTTATTTTGTGTGTACTATATAATATTAATTGGCTTCATTAACTTTAAAACAATTTCATTCAACTGTAACATGATTCATGCATCAACAGGTTATGGCTGACCATACAATTCATGTTAAGATATGTTCACTCAATGTAAGAGGTCTAGGAGAAAGATTAAAAAGAAGATGCATGTTTGATTGGTTTAGAAACATGCAATTTGATATATTTTTTTCCAAGAAACACATAGTGTTAAAGACTCAGAGAGAATATGGGCAATGAATGGGGATTTAAATGTTACTTTTCTGACGGTACATCTGCCAGCGTAGGAGTATGTATTTTGATTAAATCAAATACTAGTAATTTGAAAACTATTTTTTTCCTTTAATTTTCCCTTCACTTTATCTTTCCTTTCCCTCCTTCCTTCCTTCCTTCCTTCCTTCCCTCCTTCATTATCTTCATATTTATTTATTTCATTCTTCATGCCAAGTTAGCCACATACATACATATGGCAAATCCACCCTTCCTCAACCCAAGCACACTTTAGGTCAAAGGTCAAAGGTCAAATGTGGACACAAACCTGGTATTTCTTCATGTGGAGATGCACTCTCTCCTGTATGTCCTGCTCATCCACAGAGACTGGTTCATCGACCCCATCTCCGTCCGTCAGGGGGTCCACACAGTGTAGGAAGTCTACCAGCTTGTCGGGGTAGAAAGTGGTCACCACGCCCAATGCTGTAGAAAGACCTTGCAGGCATAGGGGCATCACTGATTTGTTCTAACAGAAGAAATTATCCCAGAATAAAAAGAAAATAATGTTAATATAAATTGAAATTGAAACAGCTTGAAACATACATGTACATGTAATGTACCAGCAGTGTTAAGTGGACTATAAGTGCTTCAAGTTGACTATAAGTAATTCAATTGTTCACTTTGATATTCCTTTAATAGTTTTGATTGGACTTTACATTCCCAGAGTCGCGAACTGACATTCAAGGTATCCACTGAGGAAGCCTACTTGTGGACCTACTGGTCGAGTGGATATGTCACCGGACTGTGGATCACAAGGTCTGCGGTTCGAGCCCCTCCGCGGCACTCATGTCCTTTGGCAAGACATTAATCTACATTTGCCACACTCAACCCAGGTGATGTAATTGGGTACCTGGTAGGATTATTCCTTGACAGCAGTGTGCGCTGATAATGGTAGTCGGAGCTAAAGGTAGGGTAATAATTTCCAAAGCTCTTTGGAAGCGCATAGGAACTTTATATAATGTGATATGCACTATACAAGAACTGAATATTATTATTATTAATGACTATTCAATGAAAATCAATGAAAATCTCATGTCTTGCATCAATCTGATTGAGATAATACTCTGAGTACATTATGAGAAAAACACCAGATTCTCGTGAAAATACATCTCTTTTGACAAGTAGAGAATCTTGATGTAGTTTCATGTGTATTCAAGTAAAAATTTTGAACCTTCTTTGATCTGTCTTCAGCTGTTACGAGACCAGACGAGAACTTCTGGAAAAACACCCTGGAATGACAAAAAAATGAGAAAAAAAATCTCAGCTCGTTTCAAAATCAATTCATAATCATTTTATTGATATCAAACTATCACTTGACTTGATATACATATCTTTATAGAGATACACAGATATATATCTAACAGACTTAAAGTTTAATTCAAGGCTTTCAAGATCATTGAATTTTCACAACATACCGATTATCAGTACTTTGTGTTTAACATACCTATTTATTAAACCATTTTGTATCAAATCTTGCATTGTAACTAAGACTAAGGGAGTAATTGGGCTGTAGGTGGTCCTTCTTAAGAGGCTTGCCTGGCTGTGCCATATTGTGAAACCAGGGGGTGTTTCACAAAGACTAAGATCGACTTTAAGTTGGACTTAACTATTGCAGACCACTCATGCCACTGTTTGCTCTCACCATTTACTGGCATTGGTCTCTTAACTTCCTTCAGCAAGAAATTCATCCACATTGTGCTGCACTCCACCCTGGTGAAGTAAATGGGGACCTGGTAAGAATTTATTTCTTGAAACGCAGAGCGAGTGACAGCTGCTCTGCTAAAGCCAGGGTAATTATACCGCATTATTGTAGAGCGCTTAGAGACTTCTGATAAAGTAAGTGTTAGACGCTACATGTAGATAAGCACATATAATTATTATATTGAAGGTGCCTCCTGGCAGCCTAAAATCACCATCCTTTTCACAGAAAACCACATTCTATGATTATCTAGCAATCCCCACCTTGCAATGGTACAGCAGTGTTGGTAGAGTTTGTCAGGGTGTGTGCCCTGGGGTCCGTCACACTGTCCCTTCTCTTTCATCTGCTCTAGTTTCTGCACGGCGGTGCTGACCACGAAGCGACAGAAGTCTGTATTCTCTCTGAGGAGATCTAGACCCTCCTGATGGGATGGCATCTCATCACTATGGCAACAAGAGAGGCGATTATGAATTTATTAATCGCAAATATATAATATGGATATTTATATAGACCCGGTATCCGCCAGGCTGTGACGCTCATGGCGCTTTACACATATTACGCTGGTTATATACACACAATTAAGAAAACATTTAATATAAAGCAAGCTGCAATTCTGCCCTCTCCACTACCCAAAATAGTTACATGGAATTTAACAATAGAGAAAAAACATTTTCATTGACTTGTATGTTGAGAATATTAGTCAGTGTGTCTCAACATTATATTAAAGGAATTTTCCTGCTTAACCCATTAGCAACTACATATTTTGTCAAAATGGCCTATTACTCACTGGAAGATGAACATAATATCATCATGTTTACATTGTTCTGAGGAATATGAAGCATGCACAATTTTTCTATGCAGAATCCTATTGTAGACATTGTAAGAATTATGCATGTTAAACATTATCACGGTAGACCCCATAGGACAGATACTATAGCCCATTGAAAACCGACGAAAACGGACAGGCGGTTGAATTGCTAAAGGGTTAACCAATATGAGGTGTTTCAAGTTTGGATCCTATTTGAATTTCAACTTAATAACCTGATTAATACTAAACACGCATTACTCAAAATGAAGTCTTGAGAGAGTACATGTTTCATCAACATTAAATTGTATCCAAAGGATTGTATCACAGTGCAAATCAGGTTCTTCATGTTTTCATTACTGGGCAATCTCAGCAACCCTCAAATTCAGATGATTTCTGAGTATGGAAATTTGTCATATAGCATGTTCCAAACCTACCTGTAGAGGGCAGCACATATATTAGCCAGACCCGCCATGGAGAGCAAACTCTTGGGTGATTTAGTGCCTCCTCCTTTCCCCTTGCTACTCTTCTCTCTCAAGATATCTGCAATCTGATGATACTTTTTATAAAGGGGTAGCAGCTTGATCATGTCGTCAATCCTGCATGGGATAAACAATAAGCCAGTTCATAGTTGGAGTCTGAGCATGAGCAGATAAAGGTCATTGCATAACAAATTGTGAAATACACAGAGACAAAATCCTGGATACGTGCTTTAGAATCATCAGTTAGCCCGAATGATCTGTTTTGACAAGAGAATTTGAGATGTAAGCTGTAAACCGACCGAAAGCAGTATCGACTACGCATGACTTTTACGCCATGTCCTGATAGCTGGCGCTATAACAAAAATAGTTTCACAGGTGGAAAGAGAAAACTCGGTTCACTTTGGGCAATCTTGTCCAACAAGGGAGTTTACATATACAATCTGCGCATGGGCAGATAAAGGTCATTTGTACTCAAATGGTAAAACCCACAGAGATGAATACTGGATATGCGCTTATGAAAGTTATGATATCATTATTCATTTATGCACAAGCAGTGCACTCCATGATACACAGGTGGAAGTATTCTTAGAAAAGGGGAAACAATGGCTATTTATGTAGCACCTCCATCGCTGTAGGAGTGATTAAATCAAAATGTGCGAAGTGGGACCTCTTCATGTTTTGAAGATCTTTAGATATTCGGGGTCATTGCAGTAATGTGCTAACCGTGAACTGGTTTATTGAAGGTGATGTAAAGCATTTCATAGCAACAACTAAAGTGGTTTAATGCAACAACTATATCCTAAAACAGTGGAGAAAATATGGAAGGTTATTATCAAAGTGTACTGTTCACCGAACAATATTTTGTTCTGTATGATAGTCATTCCATGTCAAAATACTACATTCAACAGATGAGCTTGAAATATTGCTTCTATCAAGAGATTTTGTAACTTTCAATACACTCTTAGTTAAAGAGATGGTTTATTGATTTCAAACTTGACTGAATTTGGTATCATTGCACTCGAAAAATTACACTAAGTAAAATCATTACATTTGTGTAACTTGTACATTCGAGCGAAATTTATAAAAGTTGATTGAACTTGACGAAAAATCAACCCACTCAACGCCCCCAAAACATCGTAAGTCAGCTGATTTTTGAAGGGACGTCACAATATGAACAGCGGGCCGCTCAGCTGAAATGATTGACGACGGTGCGAGATGCAGTTTGCGTGCGATTCACATGTATTGCATTGACTCTCGAGTACCGTACCCATTTATACCTAACGCTGTTTACCTTCATCAAAATCCCCTGGAAATATGGATATGGACGAAAAAAATCTTGAGTATACTCTAGAAGGCTCCTCCATGGCATGGTTTTGGTTCTTAATCTGACGTTAGTCTAGATAAATGGTATATAACTTCCAAAAAGCGAGTGAATATATCGTCGATGTAGCGTTCAAGTTTCCCGTAGCTGGTACCTGTGCGTGCGTACTCTGTGCATGTACTATGTGTGCAATACACTGACCTCTATATGCGTGCATCACATCTAGCGCAGCTTGCTAGCCAGCCTAGCCCGTAGCCCCGCGCTCGGGCTAGCCGTGAATTGCGAACCGGACTGATCTGTTTCTCTCGGTTTATCAGGTCCTATACGACTTAATTTATCAAAAATGTAAATTAATCAGCCTAATCACACATTTTTGTAATGAATATCTGGACAATTCTATGTAAATTTGTCGCCTATTTTACTCCAAAAGAGTCGTTAGGTCAGCATGCAAAATGTCCTTTGCCTTCCCAGATCAGACACATACACGCTGAAGTGCCCCCAGAATATGTGATTATTTTCCTGATTTTTATGCTCAAATGTGACGGAAAAAAATATAAAAATCAAACAAACATTTGTAGAAAGTATCATTTATTCAGTGTATCTCATTCAAAATGCCCCAAAAGAGGAAATATCACCACTGGCGGTAAATATACAAACAATTAACGTTAACCCATATCTGAAAATTGCAATGGGTATCCAACATTGTCCCGAATGTGTGATGTAGGTTGTTCATATTGTGACGTCATCGTTTCGCATGTAAAATAACGCCATCAATTCACTTAGTGAGTGGGTTCAGGAAAGGGTAACACAATTGCATTTAATTTATTCCTCACAACAGTGAGGGCTTCAAAAGTACTTTGCTCATTTTGTTAATGTTCTCAGCGATCTGTAGAGGTGTAATTTGCCCATTTTCCACATTTCAATGAACCATCTCTTTAACACATAACAGCAAATTGCGAGTAGCTGGCAATGAATTAATTGCAATTGGAATTACTTGAATGGTTCTCTACATCAATCCTCTCGGTGAACTGAATTCAATCAACATGAGTTATTATTTTAGCTCATACAATTAAAGATTTCATGAATTATGTATGCTAAAATTATCTGCTTGATTCTCTACAGTCCCTCAGTGTCTCTATAAAACTCTATTAAATAATAATGAAAATAACAACAATAATGACACTAATAACAATTATAATAATTCAATGCATTATTGATCCCTGTAAATTGACGAAATGTATGTTATTTTTGATTCATGACTTTATCTATATTCTATTGTTTTTTGCTTGTTTTTTGTTTTCTATCTACTCAAAATTATTTTATTAAGCTTGTCTTTATGTATGAATGTATAATTAATTATGTTTTTATGTGTATCCATATACCATGTAAATACCAAAAATTTCCATTGTTAAATGGACAATAAATATCAAAGGTTCAGTGACACAACAACGTAACTCCATATTTTGCCAAAATGAGTATTTGATGTTCAGAAAAATGTGGGCTTTCCAGGAAACACAAAGACTTAACACCACCCAACACCCCATTGAAGTCAATGGCTATTGAAACATAGACTTAACTCTTTAAGGCCCAAGTGCTCAGTGACACATGAACCACTTTCTCTCAAAATGGCAAAAAATGGAGTTACGTCTTTGTGTCACTGACCCCTCGATATGAACCCTATGAACCTTATACAGTCTTCTCTTTGAATAATTTCATCCCTTGCTTTTAGACCTACTTGAATTGTGATGCTTTGGAAGTTGTGAAGACATACTCCATCAGGACTTCATGGATGCCCAGTAGGAGGATCGCAAACAGGTTGTTCCTCACACCGACTCCACTGGTGGTTGAGAAGTCCGCAGACTTGTCCTTTAAAAAGAGAGGGTCAATCAATTACATGAACCACAATCCCGATATGACCATCTGATATTACAGGCATCGTTTAACAATGTTAAATTTGAGATGCATGGTGCTTAGTGTTATCAGTGTCTGTGATATGGTGTAATATTGAAGCCCTAAAAAAAATTGCGCTTCAAAATGATCATGAAGTGTCTCAAAAACGTAACTGGTTTTACCATACTCATTTCCCCCCAATCGACTGTAGTGACGTGTTGTAAAAACTGTTTGGAAAACGAAAAATGACATTTCGATTTCCAATCATAAATATCTTGATAATTAGACAGGCGATCGGCTTGTGGAAGTCATGGGATTCCTGACTGACCTAAAGGATATAATTATGATTGCTGCAATAGCTAAATCCAGGAGTTTGTTTCACAATGTTACAAATTAACTTATGTACTGCACTGATATTCATTCATATGATACACTCTGTGACCATGTCTCGGGCCCGTTATCCAGGGATCTTGCCAGCGCATAACAAGGGCAATGCTATGGGTGACAAGCATTATATATCTACCAATGCATGCTTTCAATAGGCCTGTTTTCATCAGACTGGGTCATCCATCATCATCTTTATCATCGTCATCACCATTACCATCATCGTCATCACCATTCCATCATCATCATCATCATCATCATCGTCATCATCATCATCGTCATCACCATCATCATCATCATAATTACCATCATCATCACCATCATCGCCATCATCACCTACAACGCCATCAATATCATCATAAGCATCATTATCCTCATCATCATCCTCCTCCTCATCATTATCCTCATCATCATCATTACAAGATGATGCCACAGGCCTTTCACCTAACACATGAAAGTCCTCCAGAAAACCGATCACCATACTATCTGTCCTTTATACCCTATCATCATCATCATCATCATCATCATCATCATTGTCGTCGTCGTCGTTGTCGTCGTCGTCGTCGTCGTCGTCGTCATCATCATCATCATCATCATCATCACCCCCCACCACCATTCTCCTCCTCATCATCAATACAAGATGATACCAAAGGCCTGTTACCTACCACATGAAAGTCCTCCAGCTCACAGGCCACCATCCTATCCGTCAGGGACTCCATCATGTTTTCCAGTCTCTGAAGAACCTCCTCCTTGTCGACATCATCATCATCGTCGGAAGGTTCCTCGTCCCAGTCCTCCCCGCCTCGTCGCTTGGATGATGCCAGCTTCTTGCATCTTGTAAGGCACTGGACAAGACTCTGGAGCAAATGTGCCTGATGAAAAATAGACAGAAAGTAACAATGTATATCTTCTCTAAACCCTTTTCACAACTGACCCCCCCCCCCCCCAAAAAAAAAAAAAAAAAAAATCAATACAAAAAAATATTAAAAAAATAAAAGTAATCTAAACAAGTAGAACAATCCCTGTGAGAAAAGTTTTTGAAAGCAAGTTATCTGCAGGCTACTGCAATTTCTGTCTATTATAAAATCCACAAAACTCAAACATACAACGGAAGCAAGTGTACATATTGTTTCACTAAATTGCACCCCATCCCATTCCTTCCAACAAACCACATGATCTGATAATAGCTAAATGATTTGATATGTTCTTTCATCAGTCTTCTTCTTGGTGTTGTCCTGACATTGTGGTATGTTTGTGATTCCTTTTACAGTTGCACCCTCTATCATTCCCTGACCATTATTTCTTTCCTCTCTTCTCCCTACTCACCAAAGGCTCAGCCAGGAAGACATTGGTACCCTGCGCTGAGATACAGGGTTGAAGTTTGAGTGGGGGTTGGACGTCTTCGTCAGCCTCGTAAAAAGCCTTGAACTGCCGTTGGAGCATGTCTGTGATCGCTCCCTGAAGTTTGGTGTTACGACATAACACTTCATAGAGACCCTGTTAAGTAAAAGAATTGAAAAGTAACCTTAGATCTGACATCCCAGCATGTCTTTGATATCATAGTCCTTGTCATCTGATGTTAAGACATAGCACATTCATATGGATCCTGTCAAGAAACAAACAACACTGAAATTCTTATTTTTTCTTGTTTGCCCCTGCTTTCTGACGTATCCAACTGAACGATTTATCTTATTCTGCATTCCTCCCCTTCATCTGTTTTAATACTTTCCATCTATTCCTGTACTCTAGCTCCCTTCATACTTTCTCTTGCCTCATCCTTTCCAGACATAGCTTTTCCTCTGTTCGTTTTCTCTTTCATTCCTCTTCCCCTTCCCTTTTCCTTCTCTTTCACTTTCACTTTCACTTTCTCTTCTTCCTTCCTCTCCTTCATTCTCATCACATTTTTCTTTCTTAGCAGTCAGTAAAAATAATCATCATCAGACAGTGTCAGACAGTGTTCCCTTACCTCATAGAGTACAAGTCTGATATCAGCTTGTTGAGTAAGACATCGTCTTAGATTTCCCAGTATCTCCATGCATACAATAGCTTCATAGTTACTAGCTTGGTTTCTACCACCATGGATGTCAACCTGGATCTGCAAAGATAAGAACAAATCAAATCTTTATGAAACTCAAAGTCAACCGTGACGAATTCTAGTTTCCTTTCTAATAACTTTGATGCATTTCTGCGACAATCCATAGACCTACTAGGGAAAGATCAGTACAAGAGCACATTATACTCTTTGCCCAAATGTATTTTAAGTTTTGACCAATTAAAACACTCTACACTTAGGCAAGATATTGTCAATAACCTTTTTGCCAAAATAAGAAACCAGTCAAAAATTGAAATCAGAATTGTGAAAGGAGATTTTCTACAACTACTTAGGAATGTATATTACTGTCTAAAGCATTTGTAAACATTGAAAATTACAACATGAAAATCTTTTAAATCAATTGGCCATGGTTAAGTCAATGAAATGCTGAAGACAGCCAATATTTATTTTTTTAATCATAAGTTAATGGGATATATTATTAATATGACATTATATAAGGCAAGCTATTATCAATATGTTATAACCTTTTTGCCCAAATAAGAACCAGTCAAAAATTGGAAGCAGATTTTCAAAAATTTACTTACAAATGCATACCATCTAAAGAGAAAATTAGATCAACACATATACCTGACTGAATGTAGATCCCATACTGGAGTTCTGAACTTCTGTCTGACTACCAAACACTTAGAAATGTTTCAGGATCTGACTATATATCAATCTATCTATCAACCTATCTATCAAGCTATCTATCTATCTATTTATATATCTATGTATCCAACACACAAACCTGACTAGATGTAGATGCCATACTGTAGCCCTGACTTGCTTGACTCATGGGAAGACTTCCAAACACTCGGAAATGCTTCAAGATCTGACCATCTGTCTACCTATCTATCTATCTATCTATCTATCTATCTATCTATCCATCTGAACACACACCTGACTAGATGTAGATCCCATGCTGTAACCCTGACTTGCTTGGCTCATGGGAAGACTTCCAAACACTCGGAAATGCTTCAAGATCTGACCATCTGTCTACCTATCTATCTATCTATCTATCTATCTATCCATCTGAACACACACCTGACTAGATGTAGATCCCATGCTGTAACCCTGACTTGCTTGGCTCATGGGAAGACTTCCAAACACTCGGAAATGCTTCAAGATCTGACCATCTGTCTACCTATCTATCTATCTATCTATCTATCTATCCATCTGAACACAAACCTGACTAGATGTAGATGCCATACTGTAGCCCTGACTTGCTTGACTCATGGGAAGACTTCCAAACACTCGGAAATGCTTCAAGATCTGACCATCTGTCTACCTATCTATCTATCTATCTATCTATCTATCCATCTGAACACACACCTGACTAGATGTAGATCCCATGCTGTAACCCTGACTTGCTTGGCTCATGGGAAGACTTCCAAACACTCGGAAATGCTTCAAGATCTGACCATCTGTCTACCTATCTATCTATCTATCTATCTATCTTATCTATCTATCCATCTGAACACAAACCTGACAAGATGTAGATGCCATACTGTAGCCCTGACTTGCTTGACTCATGGGAAGACTTCCAAACACTCGGAAATGCTTCAAGATCTGACCATCTGTCTACCTATCTATCTATCTATCTATCTATCTATCCATCTGAACACACACCTGACTAGATGTAGATCCCATGCTGTAACCCTGACTTGCTTGACTCATTGGAAGACTTCCAAACACTCGGAAATGCTTCAAGATCTGACCATCTGTCTACCTATCTATCTATCTATCTATCTATCTATCCATCTGAACACACACCTGACTAGATGTAGATCCCATGCTGTAACCCTGACTTGCTTGACTCATGGGAAGACTTCCAAACACTCGGAAATGCTTCAAGATCTGACCATCTGTCTACCTATCTATCTATCTATCTATCTATCCATCTGAACACACACCTGACTAGATGTAGATCCCATGCTGTAACCCTGACTTGCTTGGCTCATGGGAAGACTTCCAAACACTCGGAAATGCTTCAAGATCTGACCATCTGTCTACCTATCTATCTATCTATCTATCTATCTATCCATCTGAACACACACCTGACTAGATGTAGATCCCATGCTGTAACCCTGACTTGCTTGGCTCATGGGAAGACTTCCAAACACTCGGAAATGCTTCAAGATCTGACCATCTGTCTACCTATCTATCTATCTATCTATCTATCTATCCATCTGAACACAAACCTGACTAGATGTAGATGCCATACTGTAGCCCTGACTTGCTTGACTCATGGGAAGACTTCCAAACACTCGGAAATGCTTCAAGATCTGACCATCTGTCTACCTATCTATCTATCTATCTATCTATCTATCCATCTGAACACACACCTGACTAGATGTAGATCCCATGCTGTAACCCTGACTTGCTTGACTCATTGGAAGACTTCCAAACACTCGGAAATGCTTCAAGATCTGACCATCTGTCTACCTATCTATCTATCTATCTATCTATCTATCCATCTGAACACACACCTGACTAGATGTAGATCCCATGCTGTAACCCTGACTTGCTTGACTCATGGGAAGACTTCCAAACACTCGGAAATGCTTCAAGATCTGACCATCTGTCTACCTATCTATCTATCTATCTATCTATCCATCTGAACACACACCTGACTAGATGTAGATCCCATGCTGTAACCCTGACTTGCTTGGCTCATGGGAAGACTTCCAAACACTCGGAAATGCTTCAAGATCTGACCATCTGTCTACCTATCTATCTATCTATCTATCTATCCATCTGAACACACACCTGACTAGATGTAGATCCCATGCTGTAACCCTGACTTGCTTGGCTCATGGGAAGACTTCCAAACACTCGGAAATGCTTCAAGATCTGGAGGTAGCCCAGAACAGCAATCTTCCTGGCTTCTCCTTGCCTGCACAATTAAGAAAGTGAAGAAAAAATGAAACTTTTCCTGTTTCAAGTCATTCAACAGAAGAAAACGGTGCCCTAAGTTTGCACAGGAATAATAATTCACTGAAATTTGACTCAATATAGTTATTACTAGGATAATTTTCAGTTTCATTTTGATGGTTTCATCCTTATAGACCTAAACTCCATCCAAAGTAATTTCAAAAGAATAAGGTAAAGGGAAAAAATATTCTGTATCAACACACCTCATCCTCTACTCGCTGACTCAAAATTTAATTTGATATATTATATTGTGCCTTTTCATTCTTATCTCCTTTTTAATGCACATTTCTCTTTTCTCACCTTCTTCTCAACCCTACATGCAGCTCATCATTTTGTATTATTTTCTGTACCCCCCGATCGCTCACTTCCTTTTACGGCATTGTCTACTCTTTGTATTATGACCGTGTTCTTCTATCTTTGTCATGTAAAGTACTGTCTTGTCCCGTTCTCATCTCTTTTGGCATCCCCCTTTTCCCCCTATTTTGTAGTTACGGACTTGTTAATTTAATTACTCATTATCCCTAAGTATCATTTGAGGTGTTCACACTTGCACAAGCATTGCTTTTTAGTGGACCCCTCTGTTTCCAATATGTATTTCTACCTTTGTTGTAAATGTTTATAATTGATTTGTAATGTTTTGTTGGAAACATAAATAAATTGAAATTGAATTGAAATTGAATTGATAAAGTAAGACCTGCATCAATGCCTAAAAAAAAAACTACAAGATCAGTCACCTGGAAAACATGGCCTTACGGAGGACCAGCATAAGAGAGTCCTTGAGTGTCACGTTGAGTCTCATCAGGGGCTGGAAGGCCTTCAGGAGACCCTCTGCAGTGGATGCAGGCAGGTAGGTCAGGTAGTCAAAGGCCTCTCGCACCTTACCCATGCAGTCAAGGACAGTCTGGGGAGCCGAGGTCACCATGCTGGAAAGTAGCTCTGAAAGGTCAATAGATCAGGTCAAATGTCAATGTGATAGTGCACAAACATTCAAACCTACAGGTAGGTGAGGTAGTCAAAGGCCTCTCGCACCTTACCCATGCAGTCTAGGACAGGCTGGGGAAAGGTCACCATGCTGGATAGCAGCTCTGAAAGGTCAATGTGATAGTGCACAAACATTCAAACCTACAGGTAGGTGAGGTAGTCAAAGGCCTCTCGCACCTTACCCATGCAGTCTAGGACAGGCTGGGGAGCCGAGGTCACCATGCTGGATAGCAGCTCTGAAAGGTCAATAGATCGGGTCAAAGGTCAATGTGATAGTGCACAAACATTCAAACCTACAGGTAGGTGAGGTAGTCAAAGGCCTCTCGCACCTTACCCATGCAGTCTAGGACAGGCTGGGGAGCCGAGGTCACCATGCTGGATAGCAGCTCTGAAAGGTCAATAGATCGGGTCAAAGGTCAATGTGATAGTGCACAAACATTCAGACCTACAGGTAGGTGAGGTAGTCAAAGGCCTCTCGCACCTTACTCATGCAGTCTAGGACAGGCTGGGGAGCCGAGGTCACCATGCTGGATAGTAGCTCTAAGAGGTCGATAGATCAGGTCAAAGGTCAATGTGATAGTGCACAGACATTCAAACTACCGGAACATCAATCTCAAAGTATTCCATAAATACATTGAAACCATATGAAATACTGTAAACTTATCACAAAGAATAAACTAAATTAAATCATCCTGCAGTCTGGGAAGACAAGGTCACCATTCTGGACAACACAAGCTCAGCAGGGGGCAAGTATACATATTGGGTCAAAGTTCATTAAAGTACATTGACATTTAAACAAAGGATTGACATGTAACTTAACCATGTCATGAGTACCTTCTTCTTATCAAAAATTTCTTTGGATATCAGTGTACAATCCAGAATAATCTTTCATCAGTTCTTGTGTAGTAACTACACGGTATGCTAGAAATGTTTTTTAAAGCCTGTCTGCATTAGTTTGACCAGGAGGGATTAGACCTCCCAGAGAGGTCACTGACAGGTGGTTATCTCATCAAATCAGCTCTCAATTAACATAAGAAAAAGAGGATCATGGGGGACCAACAGGTACCGCTTAGGCATTGTTTTCTATATAGAGGGAGCAAGTAGCTACAAGTAGTGCAGTGGGGCTTTAAATGCCTTTTTTTCCCAATGGAATCTCTATCTCATGGGTCAAAGGTCAACCGTTAGTGTAGACCTACTGATGTACTGAGAGACGGAGCCTGCCGTCCTGGTGACCACCCTGTTGAGGATCTGCTCCAGGATACTGGATCGGATCCCATCTTGTGACTTGAAGAGGTTGAGAAGGATGTCTCTCCCTAGCTGACTGGCCTGCTGGTTGGGGGTGGATGGGGTACCAGGTCCCCCCTCTGCAAAAGAAAAATGGCAGAGGTATGGTCAGTTGACAAAAGTTATGTGGAGGAGGGTTAAACAGATTCAAATTTTTGTCAAATTTCTTAATTTTGTATAGTTTTGATTGCTTAGAAATAATAGAAGTTTTAACTCATATCCTGCCATGAGACTGCTAGCGCGCTATTGTTATAGTGCTCTGTGCACGCGAGCGCCACTGATTGATTGCTACGTTCATGCTAGCGAGCTACCGCTTCTCTGCTTTGTGCACGCTAGCACGCATATGTAATAACAGTTATTGTTCATGCCCATTGCACCGTGCTGAGTGCTTTTGCAGCGCTATTGAAAGTACCATCGCGTGCATCAGATTATCGGCTTTGGATTATGCGTCTTTGTATACAACAGTCAGATTGGATTTTCTCGAGTAATTCAGCGATTTGTTTTTTGTAAAAATTTAAATAACACGCACTTGAACCAACCCTAAAATTAACTTGGCACACAGGAGATTTGTGGCTGGCACAATAGGGATTAGCACTGTGGCACTGGGTGCATTGTATGGGTGGCAGCTTAAGAGTTAACAATGTCGACCATGTGCAGACTTAAAAAATGTTGCAAAGATGTTTTCGATTAGTTACAGCCAACCATACTTTATTCTACGTTTATACTCTTTTGTCATGTATAAAATTTGCAATGCTTTGTTTGTTTATATATTTGTAAAACTGCAAAAGAAATAGAACAGAAATAAATAAATCAAATCAAAGCAATTTTTATTGATGTGCTGGAATTAGTGTCAAAATTAATTTGAAGTTATGGACAATGAAAAAAATATATTTGAGATATGTATCTTTGAGTAACTTACCTACTGCCTTTCCACCGAATGGTCCTGGTTTTGGTCCAAACGAGTCCATGAGCGTGAAACCCAGCATGACAAGTCCATGGATCACATGATCCCACCCATACATACTGTGCAATACATAGAAAGGAACTCTTTTAATTAAAAAAAAATTATTTTAAAGGTATAGACCAGTTCT
Source organism: Strongylocentrotus droebachiensis (assembly GCA_035222895.1). NCBI lineage: Eukaryota > Metazoa > Echinodermata > Echinoidea > Camarodonta > Strongylocentrotidae > Strongylocentrotus > Strongylocentrotus droebachiensis. Next base: position 254,091 of record JAVYIG010000939.1, on the reverse strand, counting down.
GGTCAGGCGATTGCATTGTGAAAGAAACGTTGTGGAATCGATCAGAAAAGGTTGATCATCTAGCATATCAGTATTGGTGTGTATTGCAAGGTTCTGGAATCATCAAAATGATAAGAAATTTGGCCCAGCCTTGGTAAAGTTACAAGCACTGTACATGTACATAGAAAGATGTATATGGGACTACAGACTACACGAACATGTGGCATAAAAATCTGTCCCAATTTTTATGATGTTACATACTTACATGTACATGCCATATTTAGAATAAAGGCATTTGAAGAGCCATGCTTTTTAGGGAACATTTTGTGAAAGGGTGTATTCATGGCTTTTCGTGAATTAATTTTGTGTACTACATCTTGGGAATAATTATTGAACAGTACCAAAACTTAATCATTTCTAACAGTGCCAAGGATCGGACAATTTGTTTTCCTTGACCTTGATATGAAAGAGATTTGTTGAGAAATTTAAAAAAGAAGAATTGAGAGCCAGAAATCGGGTACCTGTTTTCAACCGTTTCCAAGAGAAGCTTGAGGACATTGCTTCCAGCTGGTACAATATCTGTCAACATAAGAATGATAATGATGATGAAGGTTATTCTTGATGACTCTTAAAGCAGACAGATTTAGCCATGCAAAATATAATTTATCGCTACTTCTTAATCATCACCAATATTAAATCCTCTTCATATCTACAACACTGTTCTATATTGTCAACCAATTCAAAACTTGTCTTAAGACACATTTATTTAAAATTGTTTTTGATGATTAACTTACAATGTTAACATTGATGTATATTTCATATGTATTGTAATTTGTAGTTTTATTTGTAATTTTTTTTGTTTTGTTTAATATGTAATTGTCTATCATTGTATTTTTTTTGTTATAGCGCTTAGAGACTTTGGTGGTAATAAGCGCTTTATACGCACCGTTTTTATTATTATTATTTTTGTTGAGACCAAGGGCCTGTGGAAAGAAACAAGCATAGTTATAGTACTTATATTTATGGACATATAAGTCAAATATATGATATGTCCACATACGTAAGACTTGAGAAATGCAAACATACCTGCAATCCATGGGGAATCTTTCTGTCTTTTGGCATCTTTGAGACTCTTCAAGATGGTAGACTTAAGAAAGTCAAAGATCTGGATAAACATTGAAGAAGTTTGAATATATAACAATCACCATTGCCACAATCATAAGTTTCATAACTATTATATTTCTCTTTGCAACAACATTTAATACTCTCATACTATAATATCAAATGTGACCAAATTTTTAAAAGATAAATTTGATCATTTCACAAATATTACAAGATGGAATCACCTAATAAACTTTGTAAATAATGATCTCTGACCATTATCCTTGAACTAGATAAAACGAGGGAGCTTCAAATAATGCTACAAAATTTTCAAGACATTTTGAAAACATTTTCAAAGTTAGGCAAACTAAATGTTTCATAAACAGTTATTGCAGGTACAAGATATAAAGATTCATATATTTACTTAACCCAAAATCCAATTTTTTTTTTTATCACCTTGTGGTCATGTCTACTGTTGGGTGGTTTGAAGGTCAGGACAAAAAAAGGAAAAGAGAAGAGACGGAGGGGTACAGCGAATTTAGATTAAGGACAGAGATGCCAACCTCTTGACACAAAAAGACAGACAAAAATTTTACAAAAAACTAGACACTACCACTGGCCCGAGCCAGTAAAATTTAAGAAAAATGTTGTACTGGTAAGAACGGTCAAGTAAAATGTTGCTCTTTCATTGACATTTAATGAGAAAATTGAAAAGCAAGGTTCTTGTCGGGTGCGGGGGTTTACTTGTATATGTTTCTATGCGATTCCATGTTTTATGGGTTTTTCAATCTTTTTTGTTTTTGTTTGTTGTTGTTTTGTTGAAAGATGAAAAATCGTATTTCAAGAGGTGATATCGTATTATGGTACTAAATACTACTGGTTGGCATCTCTGTAAGGGGCATAAAAAGCTTTGCAGGCACAAATAAAGAACTGATGACTGCAGGAAATGACTATCGACTTATAAACAGTAGAAACTTACCTGTTCTTCAAATCTGTGGATCTGAGCTACAGACAGAGCTAGAGCTACATTGAACGGGGCCAACACAGTGCTGCAGTCTCTCTGCTGTCCACTCTGGTGATGAGAAGAGGGAGTTAATGGTAAAGTGTAAAGGAAGGGAGACAGCGAAAGAAAAGAGGTAAGAGATAGAGATAGTTAAAGAGAGATATATATCGGTACTTAAAGAAAGAGATATGTTGAAAGGGAGAGACAAAGAGAGAGAGAAAGAAAGAGAGAGAGAGATTGAGAGGAAGGGACAAAGAGATAGAGATAAAGAGAGAGAGAGATTGAAAGGGAGAGAAAAAGGAGATATATATATATATATATATATAGAGAGAGAGAGAGAGAGAGAGATGGAAAAGAAAGGTAAATAAACAATTGAACAAAAGTAAATAATTGATAATGTATGAAAATTGAACATTAAAAAAAGAAAAATTAAAAAAATTATTTATTCAGTAATCAAGAAAAACTTTTGAAATTCTAATTTGTTGGGGATATTTGCCTCGTTTTCATTTAGAATTTCAGTGATAAGAGCAATGATGGAAAATAAGTGTTCATCGAGCAAGAGTTCCATGTCAGTGTTACCTTGAGAAACTTGATGAACTCTCTGCCTAGCTCCTGGTCCTGTTTGATGGAAAAAGTGATGTGGATGATAATCGTCCCCTCGGTGTGACGGAGGAGTTCTTTCGAGAAGCTGGAAGACACCAACTCTTCCCTGCAAGAATGGAATCAACAGGTCAAAGAACTTTCAGAATGATTCACAAGTTATGAATGGGGGAAGAGGTTAGTTTGTCTAGCCACTGATCCAGTTTGGTTGAAGATATAATGTACGGATGATGATGCTGTTGGTGATTGATTCCCTTGGTGAGACGTAGGAACTTGTTGAAAGAAGCTGGAGGACACCTACTCTTCACTGCGTAAGGCCTATAAGAAAATATGTTGTATTGCCCTTTAGGTGCCAGAACATGGGTTGGTCGGTCAGAATTTTTTTTTTCTCTCCCTCTTTGGGCTGATATTTCTCAGTTTTGAATGCTTTAATATTTGTTTCTCTCTTAAAAAACGGTAAAAATATATATTTTTTTTTAAAAGCCGACCGTAGATTTCAAGATTTTTGGGGTCGGTCGCAAAAAGCAATACATCTTTTCTTTTTGTATAGACCTAATTGAATCATAAAAGTCAAAGAACTCTACCTTGATACAATAGGCAAGTGCAGTAATGTACTTATACAGATTTTCTTTTTGTTCATTCATTCGTTTTTGTTTGCGGGATTGTCCGTTTTGTTTTTGCTCCCCCCCCCCCCCCCCCCTAGAACCCTTGATTATTGAACAAGTTTACCTACTGTGTATGATACATGTAGCTGCAACTCTACAGATTAATTATGTCCATACATAATACATTAGACATTGCAGTGTCAGACAAGCATTATACAAGCATCACACAAGCTCTTCATGATCAAGAAATATGATTATAGGACAATCACTCACTTAATGTTAACATTACTCACTTATTAAAAAGATGAGGGGGGGTTGGAAATTCCAAACATGTTTGTTTTAAACCCGTCTGCACTAGTTTGGCCAGGGGGATTAGACCTCCCTGCAAGGTCACTGACAGGTGGTTATCTCATCAAATCAGCTCTCAATTAACATAAGAAAAAGGGGATCATGGGGAAGTAGTGCAGTGGGGCTTTAACATTTAAAACTAATATTTCAGCTGAATATCAAAAAGGAAGAAGAATTTTGTTTACGAACACGTATTACCTCAAAATCCTAGTCCCTTGAGAAAGTGGAAAGAGTAGATACCTAAATACCAAATTTTTGGAGCTGTTCTGAAAATTTCCCACCTAGTTCATCTACGTGCGTGGCACTCCGTGTGCAAAGTCAATTACAACTGTCTCTCACAACGGGATTCTATAAATAGCATGAGTCACCAGTACCTGGTATTCCCAGAGAAGTGGTATTCCCCAAGAAGTGGGATTTCAACATACCCATTTCAACAATCAGCAATGAACTGAGATATTACAAACAGGTGAACATATAAGCATAAAAGAGAAGTTGATTTGTGGTGGAGCCGTGATAGTCTAGTGGTTAAGACATTACATTGTGAATGTAAAGGCCCAGGTTCAAATCCTGGTCACTGCAGGGGCCATTTTTTTTCTTTTTCATGAGGTGCGAAAGGTGTTTCATTGCGCGAGACATGCTCATATGCTTCATTTTCCTGTTTGATAATGGAGATTCTCCAAATATACTGTCCTAAAAATACCTTAATTATTGGGGGCATGATCATCCCCCCCCCCCCCAACCCCTTTTACTTGCCATCTCCTTTGCCCTACCCCTCTCCGGCAGCCGTCTCTCATGTTCTGAAAAGAAACCAGTGAGCCATGACCATCCTGGCAGAAGTAGCTAATACACCGAGGGTGGTACCCCCCCCCCCCCCCCCCCCCCACCCTTCCCATCCATCTTCCTTGTCCGGTCTTTCATAAAATCATCTGTCCTGGGACCCGTTTCACACAACCTTTATTCAATGACAAATGACGAAAATCAGTGACAAATCTGTCGACAACCAATCAGAAGCAAGGATTTCAGTAGCTTATAACAAAAACTGTCATTTGTCACTATTGACAAGTTTTGTAAAATGCCCCCCTGTTCTGCAGAGAGACCAGTGAGTCTCTTCACAGCAAGATCCTTCTTTGGCATGATGAAAACAGCAGAAGTAGCTGACACCCCCCTCCCCCTCCCTCCCCTCTCCCAAAAAAGTTAAAGTGTCTTTCACTCACCCATCCTCCTTGCCCTGTCTCTCCTGCAGCCGTCTGTCCTGTCCTGCAAAGAATCCAGTGAGTCCCTCCAGGACGATCTTCTTGTGGCCTTTGGAGGACAGCAGAAGCAGCTGGTATACCAAGGGTGGGAGCTCCTGCAGGTCCACGTGCTTCAGAACCCTCAGCAGCTTGTTGATGACAAACTGGAGCTGGTCACTGCTTAGGGGTATCTCTCTGCAGAACGGAACAAAGTCAGGAATCCTGTGCTTGAATCTGGGCCATTTTCTTTTCTACTTTTGCATAGATTCAGGGAAAAAAATATGCGAGGGCTCGGGGCACATTCGCCCCCAAAATGCAAAAAAAAAAGAGTCCCCGACAGTAATAAAAGAGCCCCCTAAATTTGCAAAGAGTTCAATGAAAAACAAATTAAATTGTGTTATTTTACCAGCAATCAAGCTTGGAAAGTAGCCCCCCGAAATGTTTTAAATATTTTTTTCCCTGCATAGATCCACTAATTCACGATCATATGTTGTGACGCACACATAGATTCATACCACTCCAAGACATGACTTACTAAGCTTCAAGATTGATTCTTACATTGGATAAACAGTATACTTTTTAGCATTGACATTTTAAAACGTAAATGTGTAATAGGAAATGAAAATTAAAAAACACAACACCGGGCACATCCACAAGGTATTGTAAGTCTTTTAGTATTTCATTTACACAAAAACATTAGGGTTATTACCACAATCCTAAACATAATCACAGTTCAGACAACAACAAAAAATGATCCATTCAGTCTACGTCTTACCTGAAAACCGATGCAAGGTGAATAGCACACTGAGATTCCCACCTGGAAACAGGAATGAAACAGATATGTCAATGCCCCATGAAAATATATAAAATATTGAAGTTACCCCGGTATGTTAAATATGAAAAATACATAAATGACTTTGTCTTCAACACACCTCTACATATATATATATATATATACATGTAAAATTATTCATAAATCACCTCGTGAAGTAGTGACACTTCTGATTAAATCCTAATTTTTATCGACAAACGACTACCGTATTTGCCGGCGTAAAGGCCGCAGTATTTTTGGAAGAGAAAATATCAAAAAGTCGGGGTGCGGCGTATACGCCGAAACAGTAAAAATCGCAAGTCAAAACAGCACGTCCGTTATTTGTAGGCAACTTCATACAAAAAAATATATTAACAAAATTGACTTGAAAACACATCGGACAAGATCTAGTCTGAACCACGTCAGCAGCAAATTTGAAGAAGTTATCTTTTTAATCGTTGTGCAACCAAAGAAATAAGAAGAAAACTGACCAGAAACTCGTACTAAAAATCGTACTTGTAAAAATGTCCTTGGCTTAGAGACAGCGCATGGCCCGGTAACCAAAATCATACCTCGCTCACACACTCTGTGGTGGGAACTAGCGGGCTGGGAGTTGCAACAAATCCAACGCAGCTTCGAAGCAGCGCGCAATCGTCGGTGTTCTTAACTTTTCAGTAAGATAATTCTGAATTATAATTGAGACTATCTAATTAATTAAAGCGACAAACTAACCTCGGTAGATCTCTAATAACAATACAAAAGCTTGTTTATTTTCTCCATTTGGCGGTACGATAGAGGTAAGACCGGATAACATTATGGCCACAGCTTGGTTATGGCAGGCCATTCATGTTTCTGTATGCATGCGAAGCGCCCTCTAGTGTCCAATGAATGTGCTTATCTGCCTAAAAATCGATGAAGATTTGCTAAATTACGATCATTTTTTAGGTAAACTTCCTGTAAATTTATAAAATGATTGATAATTTTGGTATTAGTTTGTAGGAAAAATAGAGTTCTACGAGAAAATTATGATTAATTTCTTTGGTCCGTTTTTTTTTTTTTTTTCCTTTTTTTTTTTTTTTTTTTTTTTTTTTTTTCTCTCTACGAAATGTCAAAGTTGGGGGTGCGGCCTATGCGCGGTGCGGCCTTTACGCCGGCAAATACGGTAGGCGAACAACATAGAATTTTCTTTTCGCTTTGACACCTTTAAACTTTCTGACCTTTGACCCAATAGACCAGCTTTTAGTTTAAACTGAGTGTACATTACTCGAGATATCAACAAAATCATTTTAACATGGAGAGGTCCCTCTCTGTGCATTTTAGAATAGTTCCTCCCTAAGTAACGGAGGTGGTTCACCATAACGTTTGCTTCCCCCATTTGAAAAGAATACTTCCATCTGTGCATCATGGAATGCACCATTGAATATTACTTCATTTGTGTGTATTTTGTTGATCAATGCATATAAGTGAGTGAGAATTTTCATCAAATTGAAGTCTGTGCTTTTTATGGACAAACATACAGGCAGACTGTGTGATGACAGGATAGACAATTCTTTAACTAACCTGCAGGAGCAGAAGTTGTTTAGGAGATGATCTTTGAACTCTTGACCCGACATCCTGTTGGAGTCCTTGGTAACTGTTTCCATGGCAGCCAGTGTGGAGATCACTTTGGGGAGTAGTTCAAATGCTCTGATTGAAAAGAAACAAATAAAGAAGGATGTGTAAAGTATGAGCTGGCTTTTCTCTGTTCCACTGATTTTCATTTTTACTATGTAAATCAGCTCATTTCAATTTTCATTAAAAAAATAATAACTATTCCTCACTCATAGAATGCACATCAAACTTTTATATCTTATTATATAATATCCCTATGCGCTACCAAAGACCAGTGGTAATTATGACCCCCGCTTTAGCTCCAGCTCCTTATGAGTGCACAGTGCAACTCAAGGAATGTATTCTACCAAGTACACACTAACTAAACCTGGTTCGAGCATGACAAATGTAGATACTATATATATTAATGCTAAATATTAGAAAATAATAATAATAATAATACTCAGTTTTTATATAGCGCTTATTAGAATCACTAAGCGCTTCCAAACTTGGAGATAATTACCCCGGCTTTAGCTGTGCTGCCATTTCGGCGCTCTAGCATTTTAAAGAATTAATTCCTGCCAGGTACCCATTTACATCACCTGGGGTGATAATTAGTATACCGTATATTATGGTTTATCTAAAATCATAATTACCTTCCATTTCTGATATCCTTTGATTTCACTGCATCCATGAACATGTCTGCTATCTCAACCAAGCATGACACTGGAAAGTTGCCAATCTGAAGAGCACAATAGAGATTACACAAGAGAATAAAATGATGTTCAATACATCTTTTACAAGTAAAAGGAAAGAGAGAGATAGAGAGAGAGAGAAGAAGAAGAAGAGGAAGAAGAGGAAGACTTAAAACAACATCTCAAAGGGATCCGGTAACTTTGTCTCAGATTCTGAAACAAAATCCTGGATTTAGCTCATGCTGCAATCATAATTATAACCCTTTAGGGCAAACATGAATCCCATGACATTTACAAGCCGATCGCCTGTCTGATTATCAAGATATTTATGATTAGAAATCGAAATCAAATTTTGCATTTTCCTAAAGGTTTTCATAACACTACAGTCTATTGGGGAAAACGAGTATGGTAAAACTGGTCACTCAAAGACTTTTATTTTTTTGAGGAACTTCTTGATCATTTTGAAGCGCAATTTTTTCAGGGCTTCAATATTACACCATATCACAAACACTGATAGCACGTAGGGCCGTGCATCTCAGATTTAACATTGTTAAACGATGCCTTTACATACTGACCTCTATCAGTAGATAGCCGATGATCTCTGACGCCATCTTGCTGCTCACTTCTTGGCCACCCAGGACCTTGAGGGCGCTCTTGCAGAGCAGGAGTCGACATGAATCTCCTTTATCCGCTTCGACCGGTGAGCCCTGAAACACGGCCTGGAGGAAAGATACTGCATCCCCACTCTTACCAGAGAGCACTGTCTGTCTGAATTCAAGTGACAGCTAGAATAGATGGGAGACAAAAGGATTTTTTAAGAGGTGAACGATTGCTAATAGTACGGTAAGCCAGTTCATGGTTGCAGTCTGAGCATGAGTAGATAAAGGACATTGCAGACCAAATTGTGAAATACACGGTGATAAATACTGGATATGTGCTCATGAAAGTTATGTAATCATTATTCATTTATGCACAAGCAGTACACTCCATGATACACAGGTTTTCAAGTATTCTTTGAAAAGGGGAAACAAAGGCTATTTATGTAACACCTCCATCACTGTAGGAGTGATGTATTAATGTTGCTACTTGAACTGTTTTCCCTTCAAGATATTAGTTTATGTTGTGGAAAATTCCTAACAATAAAATCAGTTGAGTTGCCTCTAAATAGATTTTCTTGTCTCCCCTGAGTGGTCATTGTGGGTTTAATTATTTTGCATGTATGAGAGATTCTTACCTCATCTGGCTGAAGTCCATTCAAGTATTTCTCCACGTTGGCCACGTTGCCTTGTCTGGACAACTGTAAAATCTTGGACATGATCAGAAATATCTCATCTGCAGACAAAAGAAAACCGAGATACAAACAAACAAAAAACATTAAAATGCTGCAATTACATTAGACCTAGACCCTAGTTGACTTGTTCAATTACTAATAATGACTAACTCACTCACACTCAGTAGTGACTTTAGACACAAATTCACACTGCTGCAGTCTGCAGATTCCAGTACTTTCTGCATAAAGACATAGCCTAAACATATACACACGTAGTCAAGAGTTGGACTTTTTTTTCTCCAAGCAAAACAAAATTAACAAATAACAACATAAAATAAATAGCAAAAGGTGGAGCAAAAACAATTCAAAATCAAATGACCAACAACAACAACAATAGTCAAGAGCCTTAATCAAAATTACAATGTTTAGCTCATTACAAAATTCAAACGTATGACTATGAAGCAGATACATGTGCTAACAGCTCCATATTTTCTACTGGAAGAAAGTAAAGACCAGTCTCCACAAAAGGCGCGAGCAGGGAGCTCCGACGCCGACGCCGACGACGAAGGCGTCGCACTCCAACGCCGGAGCTCCCTGGCCTATTATTATTAAGGCCTAACAATAACATGAGTCTACACGACACCAGATAGTGCTTGTGGGACTGGGCATAACAAATAACACTATTTTAGGCGAAAACCCAACAAAACCATTAATTTCTAGCTAAAATAATCATACCTTAAACAACTCTTCATCAAAATTGGCAATTTCCTACCAAAACAGTAGCGAAACAACGCACAGAATACAAAATATTGAATAGTTTTTACCTGGATCCGTGCTTATGAAAATTCAGACAGGGCGCCTTTTCACAGTGGCGCGCGTGCGCGATAGCATGATAGAGTTTTGGAAGTTGAAATAAATATTGCATCACAACAGTACTGCATTGCTCTGCATTATAGGCTTTTAAAGTGCGAGATAAAAGAGGATCAAGACAACTGCAAACACTGAATTTACTTTCTTGAAAGAAAAAATATCTTTCCTTTTTTCTTCAATGCCATCTCCCCAAAAATAATCAGTATTACTATTTATAGACATATAGGTCTATAAAGCCATAATAGTTTTCGAATATTTATACTTTACTTACTTACTTTACTTTAATACACGATGTTGTAGGTCTAAGCCATACTAGTATCTCCTTGAATCCAATTGGTATTTTTAAGGTTAATATTGGGCACAATGGGCACAAATATTTGATACCACGTCCTAGAGGATCTAGACTAACCTTTTTGCATTTTGCATCTCATATGAGACTATGAGGTATAATTTGGATTCATATACGGGTGTACCGGCCGCCTCATAATAATTGATAAACAAACCATGCTCACTCAGGCTAAAGAGTTGCCCCAAACTCTCCCATTTCTGTCTTGTCCAATTCTGACCAACTCTTGTTATCAGTCAGGGTCTTTTTTGGTGCTTTACTTTGCTTTTCTTTTCTTTCATCGTTATGATAGTATTCAACGTATTTTCTTTGATTGCCCTTTGATCTATAAAAAAAAAATTGTACAAACTTTAATAAATAATATTTGTATCAGTGCATTGGCCAAAAAGGAGATCTAAACTATAATCTATACGTGCATTACACTCCCTCATAATGACCCCATTCCCAGTCCCCATTGAGAATTACGTCACATATCCATATAATAAGGGTTGGATTGAAAAGTATTAGTATGCATGGAGTGCAGAATTGAAGCTTAATTAAAGGCCCCATTAATCACTTTTATCATGTTGTTTCTTCCAGATTTTCAATAACATTAGAGAGCAACTATATATATATATATCAAGATAAATTATTACAGGGCCAGTGTGTTTGTATATCGAGAACGCTCACGTATAAAGGGAAAGTAAATAATAATGATGTATTTCGTTAACCGTTTAGGCCCGGATACATCATTAAATGATTAGATTAATATTTGTTCTGATTATCTACCTTGGTAATTGCCATGAATATCCATAAGTGAAAATCGTCACGTTTTGGTAATTAAGTGTCAATAACGAAAGAGAATTTAAGAATTGAGAAGGCAGCAATACTGTGATATAGATTGTTCCCTTCTTACTTTGTTGTCTTCTTTCTCATCTTCTTCTCAACCCCACATGCAGCTCATCCTTTTGTATCATTTTCTGTACCCCCGATATCTCACTTCTTTTTTGGCATTGTCTACTTTTTTGTATTGTGACCGTGTTCTCCTATCTTTGTCATGTAAAGTAGGCCTACCCGTTCTCGTCCCTGTTGGCATCCTCTTTTTCCCCCTATTTCTAGTTCCTTTTTTAAGCTATACGAATTTGTTAACTTAATCACTCATTATTATAACTATCATTTGAGGGGTCCACAATAATAATTATTGTAGAAGCATCGCTTTTTAGTGGACCACTCTGTTTCCAATTATATCCCTCAATAATATTGTTGTAAATTACTATAATTGATTTGTAATGTTTTTCGAAACAGAAACAAATTGAATTGAATTGAATAAAATAAAAAGAGATTCGAACCGGTGTCCTTGCAAAATATTGCATGCTGGTCGATTGACCCCCGTTTCACCACGTCCGCATATGCAGGGTCCTGTTTCATAAACTTATTTTCAATAACAAAATGATAAATTTCTATGGCAAATTTGCCGTCTGCCAACCAAATGCCACTATTTCAGTAGCTTATAACAATAATATTATTGTAACTTGTTATTGATAACAAGTTTTGAAACAGGGCCTACGGATCATACTTAATACCACGTGACCTTACATCATTGATCAACTTCCACTGAGTCACGAGGAGCAATAGACCAAAACACCTCCAGAGACAATACAACCTTAAGAACATATGTTTCAAAGAAGACCTTGCACACCCGTCACACATTACAAAGAAAAATAGGCCTTATACCGGATGAGTAATGCAAATCAATAAAGCACCATTCTGTCTTTTTAAATGTCTGAAGGGGCCTATACAGTTGAATACTTCTGAGGCTTGGAACCGTTATGTTTAAATCATTAAATGAGTGAGCCAACCATGTTGGTCTATAAGCAATGCAAATCAATAAAGCACAATTCTTTTCTTTTTAAAAACGTTTGTATACAGTTGAATACTTCTGAGGTTGCGAGCCGTTATGTTTAAATCATTAAATGCTTGGACAGGTATGACTTACTTTTAGAACTACGGTAGAGGGACCGTGAACTATCAACATCATACAAATTCATTGCGGAAATTATATCGGGAATATTACAAAACGGAGTCGCACTTTATTAGGAAACAAACTTCATGTTATCAACTTGAGGAGTTCGAATTCTTTGATGATGCGAAACAAACATAATTTGATACACCTTGGATTATCTGCGTGACCGTTGCAGGTGTGCCATGACTCCCTATGGACAATGCCCATAGAAATAGTGTTTCTTGCTTTTGCAGTCGACAGATTTTGCCATAAAGGAAAACTTTTTATACCAACTTTGTCGATTATTATGCTGGTGTTTCATGCCGGATATTTTGAATTAAGGACAACGATATAAAATGTTCTCTTAGTATTACAGATCTCTATGCAGATCTCCCTTCGTCGAGAATCATTTGTGTATCATAACTCTCACTACTTGGATCTCACACTCAGGAAAATTAAAAAATTGCTGAGCGCATCCCTTTATGACTTAACAATGCGCATAGCAATACAATCAACGCGCAGTTATTAATATCAACAACAACACAAAAATTAGTACCCCTCTATTACACGTGACACGAACGCATCAGTACCAATACAGAACGTAATGAAACTCCATAACATACACACCCATCTTCTGTAATCTCCTATAAAAAGATACTAGCCTCAAAAGTGTAAGCAGATTTTCAACTACGAAATCAAAGGAAAACATGAAATAGTACACGGGTGAAAGTGAACGAATTTAAAAAGGAACGGCAACCTTGCCAGACGAATCTTGATCTTGGAAATGCATTCAAACTCACGAAGGTAAACAGTGATATCACGTTCGATGTTAAAACTCGACCTTGGATTTATTAAAGAGTAAGCTCCCGATCCATCTAGGCCTATAGAACCCCCATGAACTGACCCCTTCGCTGACTTATAATTCAGGGACGGAAAAAATGTTCAATATGTGCGGAATCGTCCAAGGAACAACAAGATTACCAGGACAAAATGTCCAATACGGGTTCTTTCTTTTTATGATCACGCTTTCGATCTTGATCGCATCGGATTCCGCGGTAGCATTAGCAGACGACGCGACGATTCGTCACGAGCGCGCTGCCGTGGTGTTCAGCGACCAGGGAAACACTCTTTACGATAACGGTACTCTCGTGTTCGATGCTGCTATGAACGAGGACGTCGATGTTTATCTCCTTGATGATGTGGAGTACGAGTGGGAAGGGCTCGGTGATCGAGCGGCGGGGTGGGTGTGGGATGGAGTAGTGAGAACGGTCCCTCCCAGCGAAGTAATAGGTAAAGCAGGGTCTATTTTGTTGTTCTATCAGTAATTTTCGAAGGCACATAAAGCTACATGTATATATTCTACATAACCATTATGATTAACATTTCTCATGGTCAATAAGTATCATAACAAATTGTCGCTTTAGTTTGATTTTATAAATTGATTATGTACACAGATTTTCATTTTGTTTAGAGGTAGGCCTATATAAAAAGATATTTTTCTGATTTTTTTTTTATTTTTATTTTATTTTTATTTTTTTAAATCATACGCAGTGGTCACAACAAAGCAATTTTATTTAGCCCAATAATCAAACGATAATATATGCTGTCTTTTGTATTGTTTTTTTTTTTTTTTTTTTTTTTTCATGAATATCAGAAATACATTATTATTATGTCTTCTGTTAAATCGATAGTTCAACAAATATTTTTATCTTGAGTAGTCAATGTTATTCATATTATAAATATAAATTACCTTGAATATAATTATGTTAATTTGTTGTAAATGAAAATTAATAAAATCCCTGTGGAGGGAAAAGGTATGTACACAAAATATGTTATCCATTCGCATCATAACAATCACTATCAGTGTAGTTGTCAAGGAGTAATCACGTTCAAGTATAATCAATCACGCTGCTACCATTATAGGCCTACCAGTAGAATTATTGATAAGAAATTAAATCCCTCTTTAACAGCTCTCCTGAAGAAACATCTAATGGCTGACGAATTCGATATCCCCTCGACGGTAAAGGAGGTAATTATGCACAAAATGCGATTATACTATTTTTACTTGACTCGATCCTGTAGCGTAGATACTGGATTACAGGGGCCCGTGCCCCATACAAATTATTTGTATTATTATTATCATTATTTATTCGGCAAAACTGAGGAAATTATTGAATAGAAAACAAGAGTATATTTGGAAAAGAGTCACATGGATGCCGGGAAAAGAAAACAATTAACTAAATAACTGTAACCCGAAGGTCTTCTTTTCCAATCCATGTGACTTTACAGAAAGGGTAACAATAATAGAATGATGAGGTACAACAATTCATTATGATGAAAGTGGAAAAATCAAGCTGCAAAGAAGAGGATATAATGCCTTCCCCCATAATAGACGGGGTCAGTTAATTCATATTCCATTTTGATCGGGGAAAATTATTTGTATGTTCACATTGAATTAATATGTTCACATTAATTAATAACAAATTAACTTGAAAATAGTAATAATAATATAATAATGATAACAATAATAACAACAGTAAAACAATAATGATTAAATAATTATTGTAATGATAATAATAAGAATGATAACAATGCTGATAATAATGATAATAATGATAATAATAATATAATAATCATTATTATCATCATCATATAGAGTTAAATATTTCTAATAACGATGGACTTAAATCGCTTCAGAAGTTCATACCTGAAACTTCCTGTATAGTCATGCAGCTTTACACAATACAGAATTATAGCAATACATATTTACTACGCTTTAAACAAATCATCATGTAGGCCTTAATTATCGAGATGCCCGTGATCATAACGTCGTTCATGCTCATCGCTATGGCCATCATCCTCCCCATTGTCGGCCTTATCTTCTGCTGCTGCCGATGCGCAGGAAAGTGTGGCGGGACTCGAAAGGAAGAGGACCTCGACTCCATGGCAACGACGTGGGGTTTTGTAGTCTGCGTTCTGCTGATTATCGTCTGTGCATTCATCGGGTGCGTATGCTGATAATATGATTTGTTTTTAAAAAGTGAACATGAATTCTTTAGCACAAATTGATCAGTTTTTGATAAGTCCATGTTTAGTCCATCTACACCCCCCCCCCCCTAAAAAAAAAAAAAAATGGATAATAAAATAAATAATAATAATAATGATCATCATCATAATAATAGTAACAATAACAATGATAATAAATGATGATTTTTTTTATTTTTTTTTTTTAAATGTTAAAAAATATAATGCTTTAAAATAATGTTACAATTTGCAATAAATAATGTATACAAACACAATGAAGTGGTTATTATAAATTCTGCTGGGATCCGAAAATGAAGGGGGAGGTCTAGATATTCGAGAATATATGCTTATCCCTGATCAAAGTATATCAATCAGTTGTAATAACAACTGTTGATATATTGAGAAGGTCCAATTGAGAAGGTCTAAGCAACCTGTAGAAATGGATACAAATACTTC
Organism: Strongylocentrotus droebachiensis; assembly: GCA_035222895.1. Classification (NCBI taxonomy): domain Eukaryota; kingdom Metazoa; phylum Echinodermata; class Echinoidea; order Camarodonta; family Strongylocentrotidae; genus Strongylocentrotus; species Strongylocentrotus droebachiensis. Next base: position 238,180 of record JAVYIG010000939.1, on the reverse strand, counting down.
CGTCTTTTTTTGTCTAAAGTAATTCAAAGATTTTATTCACTTACTTTTGTTATTTTATTTAACACTTGTGGAATTGAACACCCTGATCAGCATGAGTGCTGTTTTTTTAAACGAGGTTCACTCACTTTCAAAACAAAATGAAAAGATACAATTATACATAAAAGAAATATAAACAATATAATTCAGTAAAGATCGTATTAAAAGAAAGAACAAATCAAAATCAGGAATTAAAAGAGAAATGCACACAAGATTTTGCAGAACAAATAAACATGCGCCCCTGACTAAGATAGGCCGCATTGTGCACAATGTGAGGGCGAGCCTAGCGTGTGGCAAGCCGTGATCGTCTAGTGGTTAGGACATTGCGTTGTGGCCGCAATAACCCAGGTTCGAATCCTGGTCACGGCATTTTTTGTCTTTTGAATTTGTGTTCAAATAATAACCATTTTGTATGTTATTAACATAATGGCTTTAATGTGGTTAGAATAACAACTTATTAAGAATAAGGAAGAATTGCTTATCATAACTGTTTTAAAACTTCCTGATTTTGAATTTGTTTACATTAAACGCTGTGTCCTTTGAAAGGTGAAAATATTATTTGTATTTTTTTTATTAATGAAAGTTGATAATGTTATAACCTTTTGGTCGTAAAATATGACCAGAATTTTAAAATAACCATTTTT